>CM062620.1:32159338-32246838 GCA_025617555.3 Puccinia polysora | reverse complement strand
AAAAATCAGCCCAGAATGACTTTGGAACTGATGCTTGCATAAGAGAGCAGCAAACTATATTCCCAATGGTGCGATTGATCCTCTTGGCTACTCCATTCAGTTGATTGTTTGTGGTGATTACCAGAATTTGCAAGGTAAGATGAGAAATGAAGGGAAATGTATTCGCCTCCATTGTTGTTTTGAAGACCGAGTATGTGTTTTTGTGAGAGAAATTTGAAAGACAATTTGAAAAGTTTGAAACACAAGAATACATCGCTTTTTGATTTGATTGGGAAAACCAAAACAAATTTGGAGTAGTCATCCACAAAGGTAACAAAATAGTGATATCCTTCCCGAGAAGGAACTTGGAAGGAACCAATGCCTGAGTGAATTAATTGTCTGGGTTCAGTCAAACGGTAAGGACGCCAAGATTTGAAGGGTGTGCGATGCATTTTGCATTGGAAACACACAGGACATTGTTGGACTTTGATTTCATTTGATGGGGAAGGGAGGATTTGAAGGTCTTGGAGAAATTGCTTAAGTGGTTTGAGACCTAGATGAGAAAAACAAATGTGGTAATCCATTAAGGATTGTTCAGTAAGCATACCTGCTGAAGTATCAGTGTGAGACAGGCTCACGGGCTCCGAGGGCAAGTAGTACAGATTTCCTTTTCTGTAACCCAAGCCTACCGGTTTGCGGATTGCCTCTAGGTTGACATCTGAAAAGATAGAGCAGTCGCGTGAGGTGAAGAAAACTGTGAGTCCTATGTCGCATAGGCCCGCTATTGATAAGAGCGGTTTTTGTAGAGAAGGAACAACCAGTGTTTGAATTGTTGGTCAACCGCCGAAGGGAAGAGACAACAGTCCTTTGTGAGTTGCTCTGACCAAGGAGTGATCCGCGAGTCTGACTGGAGTGCGATCTTGCTGGACGTTTGTGACCAACAAGAGGTGTGGAGTCATGGATACCGAACATCCAGAGTCCAGATTAGCATCCAGGGAGGCTTTCCTAGCTTGTGGGATTGAGTTTGAGACTACCGCGTGGCTGGCTGCCACCTCTAAATCCAAGCCAGAGAATGCCAAATCCTCTTTGGTGGTGGAGTGAGGTTGAGAAGAGGAAAGAGCCGCAGTGGTGGTTATGCCGGCCATGGCCGGAGGAGGTCAAAGTTTCTTCTCCTGTTTTCTTCGAGAGGAAAGCAACTGAGACTTGGGATTGGCTTTGATTTCCGCAAGAAGACAACGGGTGTTGTTGCAGTTATTGAGGTCATGTCCGTCAACATTGCAGAAGTAGCAGTGCTTGGCTGATTTTTCTTGAGACAAGCCTTTGCAGGTGTTTGAAGTTTTGGCGGAAGACAGTGACGCTTCAACTACCGTTTGAGATTTCCGCCTGGTGTGTTTGTTTTTGAGGCAATTGACGATAGTTTTGGATTTGACGTTGTCTTGGTTCATGTACGCCAAAACGCAGTGTAACCAGTCCTGCGGGATGGAGCTGAGGAGTGCAGCGACGTGGACGTTATCCGCCGTGAGTGGGTTGGTGGGAGTGATGAGAGAATTGAGCCTCTCATGAAAGCGTGCGATCGACTCGATGTGAGAGAGAATATAATCGCCTTCCATCTTTGTCAGAAGGAGTTTTCAAAGCTTATTCCATGGAATACTATGTGTACCCACCATTGCTCACCTGTGCTGCTACAGGTACAAATGTTTTATTTCATGGTACTTTTGGGATGTTTTTTTTTGAGTTTTAAGGAAGCATTCCTGTAGCTTGGGTTCATAAACCCCCCCAAACAAGATTCTGGCAATTTTTGAGGCATAAGAACCCCTCAAAAATTGGAATCAAAAATTAAGAAATTCCACATAAACCAATTTTCCCAAGAGTTTTTGGATTCTTATTTTGGCTGTTTTAATTCTTTTTTTTTGTTTATTGCATCTATCAAATATTTCAAGAAATATTCAAATAGCTTTCCAAAAAAAATTTCCAGATTCTTTGGATGTATCCTTTGACCTTCAAAAATTCCGCCAAAAAACCAAAAAATTCCAAGAATTCAAACTTCTCATTGGACATTTGCATCCTGTTGGTTTCTTTTTGATTCCATTTTTTTTGGTGATTTTGGATATCAAAAGTTCAAAACAACATTGAAAGAGTATTTAAATCTTTTTTTGGATTTTTATATGTACTATTGAAATTTCTCATCAGACTTTTGGATGCTTTTGTTTGCCTTTTTTATGATTTTTTATTGGTGTTTCAAACTAGTAATTCAACAAAACTATTGAAAAGCTTTTTAATATTTCTTTCATAATTTTTGTAGTTCATCTTTTACATCAAAAAATTTCCTTCAAAAAAAATCCAAAAAATTCAAAAATTCAAAAAATTGAATTTTCTCATTTTATTTTTGGATCCTCTTTTTTTTCTTTTGAAATATTTTTTTTGGTGTGTTCAAGCTGTCAGAAATTTTAAAAAAAATTAAGAAATTTTCAATTTTTGTCTATTAAGTTGATGCACACACCTTACCAAATTCATTCAAATAATTGTCAATAAAGAACAAATATGGATACAAATATTAAACCTTATCAAACTATGATTTTTTTTATGCTTCTACTTGATTTTCTTGGAGGGAACAAAACCTGTTTACAAAGCTCTAAATTTTCCTCATTAATGGTTTTCCAAGATTTGGAATCTTTTGTCATGCTTAAATTGTTAAGCCACCAGGAAACCATGGCATGGAAATTTTATCCCCATATGTATGGGAGCTGGCCAGGAAATGTGGTTCAGTTGCCTTCTTGCTTCTTGGAAAGTTTTACCCCAGATGTCATGTGGTAATCTTGGGTCCTTGAGGATTTGGTTTGAATCAAGGTCTGTCACCATTTCCTTGGTTACTTCAATCCAGTCTTCTCAGTTCCTCCCCCAAAAAATGGCTGCAGCTCTAAAGCCACACCATTAAAAAAATGGCTGCACCTCCCAGAAGTTGTGGCACCTGGGACAGTGAGTGAAACATGTTTTGAATTTGTTTTGGTTTTTGACTCAAACATCATTTTGATTCCTGGATGGTATCAGAATATTGATGCACCAAATTTATGCAATGCATGAATTGAATTGAATTTTTTTACATAACATGAAGAATTTGGAATTTATGTAAATATTCTTGATTTCAAATTTTTTGTACAACTTTCAAGAAATTTGGTTCAGACCTGTGTTGCATGAAGACCAGTGTTGCATAAAAATTTTATTGGTTTTTTATCCAGCCTCATAACAACATATTATCAATTTTATTGAAAAAAAGCATATTAAATTCTTATTTATAAAATAAATTTGTTGTTTTTGATTTCTCCTTTGAGAATGAATTTGATGCCAGTGGCCCTACTCATCTGATATTTGAAAAGGAAAAATTCAGAAATTGATGTTCAAAACATTTCAAAACAAAATGGGCTGGATGCCCTCAGATTCATAACCCAGATTTGAAAATAAATCTATTGTATGAAGGATAATTATACCTTAAATCAAAGTTACATTGAATTTTATTCTTTTTTTTATTTTTTTATTTTTTGGAATGGAGCTTTGAATCAATACCTGAAAATTCAATTTTTTGTTTCTGTTTTCATTTTAATTTCAATTTTCCATTAAGATTTTCTTGTTTTTGATTTATCCCTTTTTTTATTATTTTATTTTTTTTAAAAAAAAGAAATGATTCTGATTTTCTTTTTGATTCTGACCATGATTTTTTTCACAACCCTTAAAATTATATACAAAGATATTATGCATGTACCTGATGTTCTCCACACATAAATTTCCTTGGAAAGAGGCATGTGAAGTATTTAATCTGTAAAATTTTTAACACTGCATCAATTTAGATCGGTATCCAAATCCCCCATAAAAAAACTTTCAGACTTTCCAAATTATCTTGAGACCTTCAAAATCTTCCAAAGAACAAATAAAAAAAAAAGTCTCAACGCATCTGTTGAACTTTTGCTTTGACTTCTCATTTCATTTTTTTTGGTGCTTCAAAGAATTGAAACATTTTAAAATCCATTCAAAATCTTGGTAATTTTTTTTTGGTATTTGTTTGATGTATTGTGGGCTCCATAAAATTGTATCCACCATAAAATGACTATGAAACTCAAATTCTTTTCTATGTTTTTTTTTTCATATCAGGAATCAAAGTTTCTTACTTGTAAATTATTCAGGATAGAATTGGAAGATTGAAACATCAAAATTATTTTTAACCTATAAAACATTTATCATCATGAAAATAAGTGCAAATAGAAGGGGTGTTGAAAGGGGTGGTCTAAATTTTGAAATCATGTTCTTGTTAAATTTTAATAAAAGATTAAAAATTTTGAGGTAAAATATAATTAGTTTTTGGTGATGTTAAATTCACGGCTCCAACCATGTGGTAGTTGTGTAGGGCCCTAAACAGCTCAAATTGACTGTTGGGGCCCAGAGACGACTACAAAGGGCCATTTAAAACACGTGCGACCCCCAGGGGTTGTTTAGGAGCCTTGTAACCCCAAACACCCCTAATATGAGCCGTTTACCCCCATAAATGTCTCAAAACCACCTTTTTGGGGTTTCACCACCCCCCAGAAGTTGTGCCAGAATTTTGGGCACCCCCTGGAACACACTTTGGTTTTGTCAACCCAAATTTGGGATCAACGCATACTTTGTGGTACTGTTGTTCCACACCTAGCAATCCCAAAGAGAATTGAAAGTGAAACCAAGGTGAAATTAAAGTGAAAATTTAAATCATATAAAATTCTGCAAACAATTCTTTCTCAACTCAAAAGTGAGCAAAATTTGTTTTTTCAATTGAAAGTTGGATTGAATACTGAAGTATACCATGGCATTTGTTTGCAAGGGAAACAGCTGCAAGCCCTCCTTCTTCTGACATGGCTGCTTGGAAGGTCAACATTGATAGTGCCATCAACAAAGCTTTGGCAGAAGAAAAAAAAATTGGGTAATTAGAAATTGGAAGCCACAATCCCATTGTCATCAAGGGTGACAATTGAGGGACAAAATGTTTTGCGGTGGGATTTGACCTCTGGTTGTGAGTAACATTTTATGTTTCTTGTCTTTTCCAGATTTAATTTGATTGAAACTGATGGAGTGCATGCCATCAATATAACTATGTAACTATGACAGATCCACTTGACCCACTTCCTGTGAGAGCTTTTCCTACTAGGGAAGAGACACCATACTATTTTCAAACATGGGCAATGAAGCATGGTTACGCTTTAACAGTTTTAAACTAAAAGTGTGACCAATATGTGGATTTAGCCTGTGATAGACATGGTTCTCATTCAGGAAAACTTCTTACCAAAAGGTGTAGACAAAATCACACAAGGAAGGTTGGGTGCAAGTTTTTAATCCATGCAAGTTGCACAAAGGCAGACCCCTTGTGGTGAATCTCCTATAAAGAAAAGCAACATAATCATCAAAGTTCTGAAAATCCCTCTGTTCATCCTCAACTGGGGAGAATCTCTGGGAAAAAATTGTATTTACTTAAGGAGGCATGAAAGATGTGCTCAATATGTTACAAATTGAGAGAAAATTGGGAAAGATTGATAGGTGGGATTATGTTGATGACAAAAAAATCTATGACACCAAGCGCAAGTTAAAGCTTGAAGAACTAAAGGGTAAAAGTGTTATGGAGGTACTCTATGAACAGCTTGAAGAAACAAGTTGGATTCACCATTCAAATTTCAGTGGAGAGGGTAACTTGGAGGCCCTGTACTTAGCACATCCTGGGGAAGTAAAGCTTTCAAAACAATTCCATCATATTGCTATGTTGGATTGTACTTATAAGACATATAAGTACAAACCCTTCTAAGGCATGTTTTAGGAAGAACAGCCAATTGGAAACCCTTCACAAAAGCTCTTGTTTTTATAAAAAAAGAAAGGTTTGAGTTCTACATTTGGTCCGTAAATTCATTAAAGGAGTTGGCACTTCCAAAAGTCTTTGTGAGGGAGAATGAAAAAAATCTGATTTGTGCTATTGAATCTAGTTTCCCTGAGTCATCAAGACAATGTTGAAATTGGGACTTGTCTAAAGAAAAACAAGGAAAATTTAAAGCTCACTTTGTTAAGGAACTTGAAGGATGGAAAAGCTTTATGACTCTGTGGGAAAATTATGGGGCCTCAAAGACCAAGGAGGAGGAGAAGTTCAATGATGGGGAACTCGGAGTAGGTCCAAATCACTGCTTCTGATTCTTCCCAGTTTTGGGTTCTGACCTTTTGACTTAAATAGTTTTTCTTGAAAGAATATGAGGATGTACTCAATTATATGTAAAATAACTTTTTCCGTATCAAAGAGATGTTTGTAACAGCGTGGACTTGTATAAAACCAGATTTTGGAAACAACATGGGCTGAAGGGTCCCATGCAACACTTGAAAAATTCCTTGAAAACTCTTCAGGAAACCTATTGAAGTTTTGGAAAGGCCTTGATGGAACAGTTTTGAATCAAATTAAATAGGTTTTTGCGTCAGTTTATAACTCTTGAATTAAGTCAGGGACAGTTCTTCCACCTGAACGGTTACCATTGGGTTACAAATTGTCTTTAGGGGAAATTCATCTAATTAGGGAACAATTGGAGAAATGCAAAAGTGATCATGATGGTGAAGTGTGCACCAAGTAATATTCCAAGACTATGGATTTTCCCTGTTCCCACCAAATTGGTTAACGTCTAGCATTCAGAGGAACCATAATACCCAAAGATGTTCATCCTCAGTGGAGGTTGAACTATGACCCTTGCAGTTCTAGTTCTGTAGGTTGGCTTCAGTTGGATTGTTCAATTTGGATTGTTCAAATCACTATGTGATGAATGCTTTTTGATTAATGAATGCTAATTCACTAATGGTTGATTGTTTTGAATTTTTCCAGTGCAATTTTGATGAAATTCTAAGCATTCCTCAGTTAAGTGAAAAAGTGAATGCAATGATCTTGAAATATCCTGATCATGAGCAAAGAGGCTTATTGAAGTATATCATTCAGAAGATTATGAAATATCAATCAAAGCCAAGACTTGAATCTAAAGTCTTACAATGAAGTAGGGGCAGGCCAAAATTGATAGATACAAGGGGATAACCCTCTTGGTTTGAGCATGTTGAAAAGAAACTCAAGGGGGAAAACGCACTAGAAGGTCCCCTAACAAGAAAAGAAAAAAATTTCAAGTCTTTTCTTTTGGGATATGTTCATTTTTTTGGTTTCATGAGCTGAGTTACTAACTAATGATGAATTTTTAGTCAAATTTGGCAGAATCTGAATCTGAATTTTATAGTTCAGAGGAAGAGACTGAAAGTGAATTGGGTTCACATAATTTGGGATCAGAATCCTCTTCAGAGGAAGAGAACATGCAGCAAATCTCAACCAGAAGATCATCTTTGGTGGGTATCCATATAATTAATCTGATTAAAGAAATCAATACTAAGTTAGCTTTCATGGTGGGACTAAAACATTAAAAACCTCAATCAAATACCTAGGAAATTCCATAAGCTCTTGGGTGAGGTTTGGGATGCTATTGCAGATGGGAATTGCAGATTTAGAGTCATTTCTAAATCTCTTGGTTATGAAGAAAATGGTTGGTTTAAAGTTAGGAAGGAGATGATTAAAAAATTAGAGAAAAATCAAGCATGCTACATTAAGATGCTTGGTGGTCCAAAGTAGGTTTAAAAGATTAAACAAATACTTGATTTTGAAGAAATCAATGAAAAGATTCTCTTCTCAAAATGGCTGGCTAAATTAGATATGGTTCAAATCATAGCAGACACATATTCCAGACCTATATGTTTTATTTCATTGGAGTCATGTGATACTTATACTCCAATGAAAAATGGTGTTGATGATCAATCAGATCAAATTTTCATTTCCTTTTTAAACAATAACAACTGGGTTTTATTAGTACTTGGGGTAGAAATGATTCCAATCCGGCCCATTGTAGCAAAACCATGTTCCATGATTGTTAAAAAATCCTCTTTTTGGGTTGGTCATCTCAAAGATCAACTGCAAATGTATTCTAGATTGTAATAGACTTTGACTTCATTTCATCATTTGGTTTCATATAAATTGTAACTTTAACGCAGCTGGAAAGTTCTATTAATATAAAGGGTTATCACATTTTGAACATCATTATGTTGAGTGTTTTGAGTTAACATCATTATATTGAGTTTTTTGAATGATATTTTAATGGTAAGTCAGTTCAACTTGTGTTGGGCCAATCCAATCACAAGATTAACTTATTTTAAGCTTGGGATTGTACCGGCTTAACACAAGGCAAACTTGTTTTTTTTGGTTTTTTTACTTTAGGGATGTTCAAAAGACTTGTATTTTTTTGGTTTTTTTTACTTTTGGCTGGTAAAAAGACTTTTAATTTTTTGGGCACTTTTACTTTAGTGCTGGTCAAAAGACTTCTTTCATTTTTGGGCCCTTTTACTTTAGGGCTAGTCAAGTTGAACTTACTTTAGGGCTTGTCAAGTTACTTGTATTTTTTTTTGGTGTTTTTACTTTAGGGCTTGTCAATTTCCTTGTCTTTTTTTGTGGTGTTTTTACTTCAGGGCTTGTCAAGTTACTTGTCCTTTTTTTTGGTTTTTTTAGTTTAGGGCTATTCCAGTTACTTGTGCTTTTTTGGTTCTTTCTACTTTAGTGCTAGTCCATTGGAGAGTATCAGTTTTTTTTTACTTATTTACTTATTTATTTATTTTTTTAACCAAAAAATGAACATCATTTGATTTTTTGGTTGCTTTCTGTTTTTTGGGAAGGCTTATTTAGTTTATGGGTTATGTTAGTACCCTTTCATTCCTTTTTTTTTGGCTCACTGCAGTCCGGTGGCATACGGAATCCCACACGCCAGCAGACCAGGCTGGGTCTTGCATGGGGGGCCGTACACAACTTGGATTTGACCATATGGCGTGCCAAACTGCCCTATTCAACCAGTTTGCATGGCTCAATGAGTTGTGATTTTAATATTTCGCTTAGTTTTTCATTTAAAATCATGAAAGGGATCTATGATACCAACAGATTGTTATTTAAACTGTTTTTATATATTTTTATGTCTTTTTTTTTCTTGGAAATACCAAAAAAACTAAATAAAAAGAACATCCAAGCAGCCCAAGTACCTCAAACGTTTTTCAAAACTGTCCAGGGGTTCTTAAGAAATAACTCCTGTTATTTTGTGATTTTGCATTTTCCAATTTATTTTTAACTTATTTTTATTTAATTTCTGCTGTGGTTCTCAAAATTTCTTTCAATCCTATCTTTATTTATTTTTATTTTAATTTTCTTTTAACAAAAATGAATGTTTTGTTGTATCTTTTAGATTTTTTTGGTAAAAATTTTAGGATTTTGATGTTGCTCCTTAAAAAATAGCTTTTCCTCACTACTAACTCTGTTAGTGAAGCTTCATCAAACAGTTAATTTGAGGATACTCACTGCACTGCTGTGCAATCCTATATAGTAGTGCATGACCAAATATTTCACCTGGCAGCAACCAATGTGGTCCAGTGTCATTCCACATCCAACATGGTTAAATTCAAAAAAAGCAATATATTCAACCCATGCAGACCAAAAAAATAACCATGTGTGCAAAATGTCATGGGGGAATATAATAGTCAAAGGTTTAAGAGTAAGGGTTTTGAGAAAAATAATTCTTTCAATTTTTTTCAATTTTTCATTTATTTTTGATTTTTGAATTTTTTATAATTTTATAATTTTGAATTTTTGAATTTTTGAATTTTGGTGGGAAACTTATAAAAATCCTGTTAGAATGTTGGTGTTGCTCCTGAAAAACAAGCTCATCCTCCCTAAAAACCATGTTTGTCAAACACCATCAAACATTGAATTCTTGATATTCAGTGCATTGGTGTGCACTACAATAGAGGACAGGTAGGGCAGGACCAATAATTTCAGCTCAAAAAATCCAAATGTGCTTCAGGATTTTTTTTTTGATTTTTTTGTAATATTTGTTTCAATGGTTTTTTTGTGATTTTTTTTTTTTTTTTTTGAATTTTTTTGAAGGTTCATGTTAAATTCACAAGTCAGGTTAAGTGGGAGTGGTGTAGGTCCCAACACGGCTCAACCAATCTGTGGGGGCCCATAGACGACTAAAAAGGGCCGTTCCACACACGCGCAACCCCAAGGGGGTCGTATAGGAGCTGTTTACCCCCAAACACGGCAATTTTCAGCCGTGTACCCATGTACATGCCTTAAAACCGCCGTTTTTTGGGTGGCGCAATCCCCCAGAAATTTTGCGAGAATTGTGGACGCCCCCTGGACCACACTTGGGTTCTGTCAACCCAAATTTGGTATCAATGCATACTTTTCAGGATTTTGTTCCACACCTAGTGATTCCAAAGGGAAATTCAAGTGAAAATTGAAATCATATAAAAACCTGCAAAAAATTCTTTCTCAACTTGAAATTGAGAAAAATTTGTTTGTTCAATTGAAAGTTGGATGGAACACTGAAGTATACTTTTGAGTTTTTTTGCATGGGAATAGTGGAAGCCCTCCTTCTTCTGACATGGCTGCGTGGAAGGTCTACATTGATAGTTCCATCAACAAAGCTTTTGAAAAAGAAAAAAAATGATTTTTGTAATGAAACATTTGAAGCCCACATTGCATCCTGATAAAGGGTGAAAATTGAGGAACAAAATTCTTAAAAGTGGGATTCAACCTCTGGTCATGAGTATCATTTTATGTTACTGAGGCCTTTGCTGGATTTAATTTGATAGAAACTAATGGGTGCATGTAACTGAAACTATGACTTAACCAATGAATTTTTACTAGATCCACTTGACCCACCTCCTGTGAGAAGCTTTCCTACTAGGGAAGAGGCCAAAAACTATTGTCAAATATGGGCTATGAAGCATGGTTATGCTCTGACGGTTTTTAACTTGACAAAAGATAAATATGTGGATTTGGCCTGTGATCACCATGGTTCCTATTTGGGACAACTTCTTACCAAATGGTCTAGACAAACTCCCACAAGGAAGTTTGGGTGAAAGTTTCCTTCCTTGAAAGTTGCACAAAGGCAGACCCCTTGTTGCAACTCTCCTACAAAGAAACCCAAAATAACCATCAACCATCTGAACATTCCTCTGTGCATCCTCAACTGATGTGAATGCTGGGGGAGGCCTTAGAAAATCTAATAGAAGGCAGGAATGATGGTGCAGCTTAAGAGGAAATTGAGCAAGATTGATGGAGGGGATTATTTTGATGACCAAAAAATCTATAAAACTAAGCGGAAGGTAATGCTTGCAGAAATAAAGGGGGAAATGTTTTATGGCGGTACTCTATGAACAGCTTGAAGGAAAAAGTTGGATTCACCAGTCAAAGTTCAGTGGAGAGGGTCACTTGGAGGCCCTTTACTTAGGACATCCTGTGGCATTAAAGCTCTCAAAAAAATTCCATCATAATGCTATGTTGGATTGTACTTATAAGACAAATAAGTACAAAACCCCACTTTTGCATGTTGTAGGAATGACAGCTAATTGGAAAACATTCACAAAAGCTGTTTTTTATTATAAAAAATTAATTGTTTGACTTCTACAGTTGGTCTGTAAATGCATTAAAGGAGTTGGCTTATGATCCTGAGAGACTTCCAAAATTCTTTGTGATGGACCGTGACAAAGCTCTGATTTGTGCTATTGAATCTAATTTCCTTGAGTCATCAATACAATTTTGCACTTAGCAATTGTCTAAAAACATACAAGCAAACTTTAAATTGCCCTTTTTTAGTGATGTTGAAGGATGCAAAAGCTTTATGACTCTGTGGGCAAAGTATGGGGCCTGAAAGACCAAGGAGGAGGCGGAAGTCAAGGATGCGGAACTCAGAATAGGTCCAAATCACTGCTTCTTATTCTTCCTAGTTTTGGGTTCTGACCATTGAAATTTTATATTATTTCTTGAGAGACTATGAGGATCTACTCAAGTATATGGAAAATATCATTTTACCTATCAAAGAAACATTTGTGACAGCTTGCAATTTTGTAAAACCAGATATTGGAAACAAAACAACCTCTTCGGTTGAAGGGGCCCATGTGACTCTAAAACAATTCATTTCAAACTCTTTGGGCTATCTGTTTGATGTTTGAAAAAGCCTGGACCAAACAGTTTTGAATCAAATTAAATTGGTTCATGCGTCTCTTTATAACCGTCAAATTAAGTTGGGGACAGTTCTTCCACCTGAAATTTTACCATTGGGTTAAAAATTGTTTTTACAAGCAATTCATCTTATTAGGGAACAATTCAAGAAAATCAAACGTTATCATGATGGCAAAGTCTGCACCAAGTCATATTCCAAGACCATGGGTTTTCCCTGTTCCCACTAAAATTAATGACCTTCTAGCATTCAGAGGATCTGTGGTATCCAAAGATGTTCAGCCTCAGTGGAGGTTGGACTATGACCCTTGCAGTTCTAGTTCTGTAATTTGGCTTAAGTTGGGTTGTTCAAGTTGGATTGTTCAAATCACCATGTGATTAATGCTTTTTGATTAATCCTTTTTGATTAATGATTCCCAATTCAATAATGGTTGATCCTTTTGAATTTTTAAAGTGCAATGTTGGAGAAATGCTAAGCATTCCTAAGTTACGTGGAAAAGTGAATGCAATTATCTTGGAATCTCCTGATCATGAGCAAAGCCGCCTTTGGAAGTATATTATTCAGAAGATTATGAAATATCAATCAAAGCCAAGACTTGAATCTAAAGTCTTATGATCAAGTAGGGGCAGGCCAAGATTAACAGATCCACGGCAAGAAACATCTTGGGTTGAGAATTTTGAAAAGCAACTGAAGGTGGGAAAAGAGACTAGAAGGCCTCAAAATAAGAAAAGAAGAAAGATTTTAAGTCTTTTCTTTTAGGATATGTTCATTTTTTTGGGTTTCATGAACTGAGTTACTAACTAATGATGAATGTTTAGTCAATTTGGCAGAATCTGAATCTTAATTTCATAGTTCAGAGAAAGAGACTGAAATAGAATTGGGTTCAATTAATTTGGAATCAGAATCCCCTTCAGAGGAAGAGAACTTGCAGAAAATCTGAACCAGAAGCTCATCTTTGCTGAGTATTTGTTTAATTTATCTGATCAAAGAAATGAATACTAAGTTAGTTTTCATGATAGGAACCAAAATTGAAATACCTCAATCAAATAACAAAAAAATTCAATAAGTTCTTGAGTGAGGTTTGGGATCCAATTGGAGATGGGAATTGCAAATTTAGAGTCATTGCTAAAGCTCTTGGTTATGAAGAAAATGGTTGATTTAAAGTTAGGAAGGAGATGATTGAAACATCAGAGAAACATAAAACATGCTACATTAAGATGCTTGGTGGTGCAAAGGAGGTTGAAAAGATTAAAAAACACTTTATGTTGAAGACATCCATGAAAAGATTGCCTCCTCAAAATGGCTGTCTAAATTAGATATGGGTAAAATCATAGCAGACAGATATTCCAGACCTATATTTTTCATTTCATTGGAGTCATGTGATACTTATACTGCAATAGAAAATGGTGTTACTGATCAATCAGTTCAAATGTTCATTTCCTTTTTAAACAATAACCACTTGGTTCTATTAGTACCTGAGGGAGAAATTATTCCAATCCTGCCCATTGTAGCAAAACTGCTTTCCTTGGTTCTAAAAAAGCCTCTGGTTGGGTTGATCATCTCAAATATCAACTGCAAATGTATTCTAGATTATAGAGATTATTGAATTTGACTTCATTTCATTATTGGGTTTCATATAAATTGTGATTCTAATGCAGCTGATCAGTTCCATTAATGTAAAGGGTTATTGAATTTTGAACATCATTATGTTAAGTGTTTTGAGTTAACATCATTATATTGAGTGTTTTGAATGAGAGTTTAATGGTAAGTCAGTTCAACTTGTGTTGGGCTGATTCCACAACAAGCTCAACTGATGTTAAGCTGGGGATGGGATCAGCTTAACACAAGTTGAACTTGTTTTTTTTGGTGTTTTTACTTTAGGGCTGGTCAAAAGACTAGTATTTTTTTGGAACTTTTACTTTACAGCTGGTCAAATGACTTCTGTTATTTTTTGCCTGGTCAAAGAACTAGTATTTTTTGGGAAATTTTACTTTAGGGCTGGTCAAAAGACTTCTTTAATTTTTGGGCCCTTTTACTTCAGGGCTAGTCAAGTTAAACTTACTTTAGGGCTTGTCAAGTTACTTGTATTTTTTTTGGTTTTTTTACTTAAGGGCTTGTCAAGTTACTTTTCTTTTTTTTTGTGTTTTTGGTTTTAGGGCTAGTCCAGTTACTTGTTCTTTTTTCAGTCTATTTACTTTGGGGCTAGTCCATTGGATAGTCCCAGTTTTTTTGTTTTTTATTTATTTTTTTGTTTTTAACCAAAAAATCAACATTTTTTGATTTCTTTAATTTTTTGGTTGATTGCTGTTTTTTCGAAGTTATATTTGATTCATGGGTTATGTTAGTTCTGTTCCATTTGATTTTTTTTTGGGGGGGGGCTCACCGCGGTCCAGTCGTGTGTTGGATGCCACACAACTACATTTGAGCCATGCACAAATCCACACAGCTCAAATGTAGTCTTTTGGAATATGACACGCCATCGGACCAGGCTGGGTTGGCCCTGCAACTCTTTGAGCCGTGGGGGGTTGTACACAGCTTGGATTGGACCATGTGGTGTGCTACATGGCCCACTTTAAACTGTGTCCACGGCTCAATGAGCCGTGAATTTAACATTACCCTTTTTCAAATTTTATTGTTTGAATTTTCATTTTAATTTTCTTTTATTCTCTCAATTAAACTGGTGAAATACTCAGCCTAAGTCATCCACCTTGCCAACAGTATTGAATTTTGTTTCAGATTTTTTTTTTTAGATTTTTTTTTTCATTTTTGTGAAGTTTATTATATCCAGAAAAATGAAAAACTTTGGGAATTTTTTTGATCAAAATGAAAGTTCTTCATTGCAAGAATGGCCCCTTTCTGGCTCCCCCTGCCTGTAAGAGAGGAATGCGGGGAATTCCTGAAGGTAGATGGATAATATAGCCTATATTTTCCACCACGTTGATGAAGAGGAAAAAAAAATCAAATTAAGACTCAAAAAACAACATAATCAAAAAAGCCCCCCAAAAAAATAAAAAAATAAAAAACAATCAAAAAGAAAAAGAAGAAAATATCAATGCCATCTGCCATGGTAGACAAATTAGGCTAAGTGGTCCACTGTGCCAGAACAAAAAAAAAGAAAAAAAATTGAAATTACTGAAAATTAAAATGAAACCAAAAATCAATAAAATAAAAACGCCAATTTTAAATTTGCAACCCTGTGCTTTAAAATGGGCACAAAACACCATTTGAGATCCATCTGAGTCGCAAATGGCCATTTGAAACCCATCTGAGTTGTGAATGGTTATAATATATACATATGCGTGATGTTGAATTCACAGCTCATTTGAGCCATGTGGCACAGCTACACAACTACACCTGAGCTGTGCAGACCCCACACAATTTGAGTTTGGTTGTTCTGTACTCCACACTGCGCTGGACTGCTGTGTGGTGGCCGCAAAACTACATTTGAGCCATGTGGAGCCCCACACTGGCCAAATTTAGTTGTGTTGCCATGCCAAACGGCCAGCCCAACCTCATTCAACTCATGTGACGCTCCACACAGCTCAAACTTAGTCGGGTAGCCATAAAAAAAATAAAAAAAGACAAAGGGTATAAAATAAACCAAGGTAAACTAAATAAAAACACAAAAAAAAATAGAAATCAACCAAAATATCAAAAAAAAGTTGATTCTTTGGTTTGAAAAAAATAAGAAACAAAAGAAAAGAAAGTAAAAATAAACAAATAAAAATATAAACACAAAACACTAAAGAAAACCAACTGGTTTTCTTCAGATTCAAGTAAAAAATTCAAGGTTGACTTGACTAGCCCTAAAGTAAAAGGGCCAAATAATGCAAGAATTCTTTTGACCAGCTCTAAAGTAAGAGTGCCAAAAAAATATACCAGTCTTTTGACCAAGCAAAAAATACAAGAAGTTGTTTGACCAGCCATAAAGTAAAAGTGCCAAAAAAACAACAAAGCTGACCCCATCCCAAGCTGAACATAGGTTAAGCTTGTTATGGGATCAGCCTAACCCAAGTTGAACTGACTTACCATTAAAATCTCATTCAAAAAACTCATCATAATGATCTTAACTCAAAACACTCAACATAATTATTTTAGAAATGTGATAACCCTTTATATTAATAGAATTACAATATCAGCATGTTAAATCCAACCCAAATGATGCAATTAATCTATAAGTTAGAATACAACTCAAGTTGATCTTTGAGGTGATCAACCCAACAAGATTTTTTTTTAGAAATCATGGAAAATGGTTTGGAAACTATGTGCGGGATTGGAATCACATATAACTTAAGTATAAGCTGAACCCAATGCTTATTGTTAACAAAGAAAATGAACATAGGATCTGATTTTTCTTTTAAGCCCATTTTCATAGGATTAAAAGAACAAAATTATTCCAATCAAATGAACCATATTGGTCTTCCATGATTATCAGTTATTATTTGAAACATTTCAAGCTTTGAAAGAAATTTTGAAGAGGGAATCTTTTCATTTATTTCATTCACATCAAGTTTTTGTTCTATCTTTTCAACATTTTTACTGCCACCAAGGATCTTAGAATAGCACCCCTTATTTTTCCTCAATGTTTCCAGCATTTATTGGCAAAATTTAAACCATCCATCTTCATCATACCCAAGTGATTTAGCAATGAATCTAAAACCACAATTTCCATCACCAGCTTGATCCCAAACCTCAGCCAAGAACTTATGTAAGTTTGCAGGTATTTGATTGAGGTAATTTACTTCCTAAGATCAAAAATTAGTAAGCATAAATTCTAATCTCATTAAAGGAATCACCACTCACCAAAGATGAGCTTCTTTTTTGACTCCTCCATTGCGCCTACTTCATCCTTTTAAAAGGAATTGAATTCCAATGGCACAAAACCCAATGAACTTTCAGTCCCTTCCACTGAAATATGAAGTTCAGATGAAGAGCCTGAATTGGACTATAAACATTTCTCAATCAGTTCATTGAACCAAAAAATGAGCCTTTCACAAAACAAAAGACTCACAATCATTTTTCTTCTCTTCTTTGGTGCCCTCTACTTCTCCTTGCCCAATTAATTTCCTTTTCAATGTGTTCATATCAAAAATGATCTTGCTGGTTATCTTTCAATTTTAGATGGCCTCTGCTTGATGGAAAGAATTGAGGTTCAATTATTGTCTTTGATTGATAATTGGCGGCATCCTTCATCAAGTGTTTCAAATCCCGCAATAATCTTGATTGGGATGATTCAAGATCATTGAATTAAGCCTCTCATGTAAATGAGAATTTTTGAGCAGTTTGTAAACATTGAACTTTTAAAATTCAAAAGGATCAAATATTAGTCAAGTAGGAATTGTCATTTTATTCAAGTAGGAATCATCATTTTAGTCAAGTAGGAATAATCATTTTAGTCAATTAGGAATCATAATTCAAAAAGCATTTATCAAAAAGCATTAATCCCAAAGTGATTTTAACAATCCAACTTAAACCAACTTACTGAACTAGAACTGCAAGGGTCATAATCCAGCCTCCACTGAGGATGAACATCTTCAGGCACAACTGAGCCTCTTGAGGCTAGTAGGTCCCCTATTTCGTGGGAACAGGGCAAACGCATACTTATTTAGTATGACTTTATGTACACTTCCCCATCATGGTTCTTCTTTAACGTCTAAAATTGATCCCCAAAAATTTTTATTGCTTTTAAAAACACTTTGTATCCCAATGGTAACAGTCCAGTAGGATATAATACTTCAATTGTTATTCAAGAGTTGTAAAGGGCAGCCTGAAACAATTTAATTTGATTGGAAACTGTGCCCTCTGGCTTTTTCCAAACATCCAAAATATTTCCCAAAGAGTTTGCAAGACCTTTTTTGAGTGTGACATGGGCCCCTTCAATCAAAGATGTTTTTTTGGTTCCAAATTCTAGTTTTTTTAGATTCCAAGGTGTAAGAAACATCTCTTTGATACGGAAGATATTCTTATCCATATACTTGATTACATCCTCATGGTCTTCCAAGAAACACTTTATACAAGTCATACTGTAAAAAACCCAACACTAGGAAAATTAACAGTAGAGGCAGTAATTTGGCAATTACTATAAGTTCTGCATTTTTGAACCTTGCCTCTTCCTTGGTTTTTGGGTTCCCATACTTAGCCCACAGAGACATAAAGATTTTACACCCTTCAACATCATTATTACTGTGCACTTTACAGTTTCCTTGTATGTTTTTAGAAAAGTGCAATTCATAGAACTGTCTTGTGGACTCAGGGAATGTTTTTCCTAGAGCATGGATCAAGGCTTTTTCCTGGTCTGTCACAAAGACTTTGGGAAATCTCTCAGGATCATAAGCTAACTAGTTTAGCGCTGTAAGACTCCGAACGGTGGTAGGCCATGGCAGTTCTGTGGAGGGGAAAGGTGCTGTTTAGGCTGCCCTCCTGAGTGTTACAAAAATATTTAAATGTAACAGAAATCAAGGTCCAGAACCTGGTAAATGAGGAATCAAGCAGTAGAGGATAAAGATGATAATAGTTTGGTAGAAATGGAACAGCACTATCTGAGACAAGATTATGCAGGGAAAAACTTGAACAAAAGAAGTTAAAGTCTGCTTAGAGTTCAAAGAACAAAAGCTGTTGTACATAAACAACGCCCAGAAGCTAATAACTCTGGTTTTCAGCAGAAGATTGGGAATGATCAACTGAAACCCAAGCAACCTCCAGGTTCTCAATGAACCTGCCCAACTCTCCGCAATCAAGAGCTTGAAGGGTACCAGATAACTGAGGGTGGCTGTACAAGACAAAGCACAATGTTTAAGAAGCTTCTAAAACAAACAGTAACTGATTTGAAGCAAGGATAACCTCAACACTTCTCAAGGGACTCAAGAGTAGGCTGGCAGAATGCAAATCCAAAGAAGCTAAGGGGAGGTATAAAACTCCAGGTCTTAAGATTAATAAGACCTCTTCAATCAATAGCGATTGGCTCCAGAAAGTTGATCAGGGATCAGGACCAGTGCGGCCAGAGAAAGGGATCAAGGAGTGGTATAACACACTCAAAAATTCCAACAGACAGAATTTTTCTTCAACCAGCAAGGCTATTGGTTGGTGATAAGGATCAAGGATCAAGGGTTTGAGTAGGGAGGCTCAAGGATCAAGGGTTTGAGTATGGAGGCTCAAGGATCAAGGGTGTGCTGATTTCATGCTGGATGATTCCATGCTCCATGATGGATCCAAAAGGCAGGGGAGAGCCCCTCCTTATATGGGCCGGAGGCCCTGTTAGACTATGTACAACAGATTCTACAAATAGAGCCAAAAAAAGAAAGGAAATCATGTGGTCACTTGCGTCTGTCCGTGGATGGGCGCACGCAACAATACCGGAATCACCCACCCCTCGTCCAAAGGCGGACGGGGTGGGAAAGGGAAATGAACCAAACTGCCGCGGATGTCTGCGGGCGGTAGTTGACACTCTTCACCCCTTTTCCAAAGGCAGAAGTGGGTGGGAGAGCCCCATGAAAGGTGACAGATGAAGTCCGTGAGAGCGCAGATGGGCGGATAGGAGATTGGCTTGAGACGGTTGAGTAAATCCTGACAGGCTTGAGATTCATGACTGATAGATTGAGTGAGATGGGAGATTTGACGGATCCGAGGATTTGAAAAATGCTTGGGGTTGCGGTTGGGATGGATGTGGTAAATCATGGATGAGCACCGCGCAACGGTAGCAATGAGAAGATTGGGACGCGCGACGACAAAGATGAGGACGGCAATGATGACGGCGGAGATGACAAGCAATGGGCAACTGCAAGGATGATGAGAAACGCAGATGAAGGATGCGCGACGCGCGCGGATAAAGGACTTGCGACGCGCAACGCGCGACGCGCAAGGATAAAGACGCGCAAAGCGCAATGATGACAGTTGGAATGAGCCTGAGGATAAGTTGGTTTTTTTTTTTTTTGATGCCGGACGGTATGTTTGCGCAAAAGTTTATGGATTGAGGTCTTAAGGCGGCCAGGGTGTCCAGGATGGGGCACCACATCTCTCCCCAACTTACAGACTGTCCCTAGTCTTCTCCCAAGTTTGATGCCATAAAAAAAGAAAGGAAAGAAAGATGATTGAAACCAAAGAATGGCCATTTTGATCTTGAGAGTGGTTGAAAAAAATATGTCAATCCAACCAAAAATCCTAGAAGTGGCTGAGATAAAATGAAGGAGGCGTCCCAGGTGCTCACATGCGTGGCATGAAGTAGAGTTTCAGAAAACAACAAGAATCTTGCCCAGATGGTGCACAATTGGGAGGACTTACTTCTGGACCAAGTTGCCTCCACGAGAATGGAATTTCTTGACCTGATCAGCAGAGAACCTTCTGACCATCTGAGTACCATCCAGTTCCTCCAAAAGATATGATCCACCTCTAACTTGATAGACTACTCAGTAAGGACCATTCCAGTGGTTAGAGAAAAGCTTTCCCCACTGAGCTTCCAAGGAACAATTATAAGCCAATACCAGATCACCAGGGCTTAAAGGGTCCCTGATTTGATTTAGGTGTTTATCTTCCCAATACTGAACTGATTTTGCTCTTGATTCCATCATCTTCTGATAAGCTTTGTTACAAATATCTTCACTCTGCTCTAGTTGCTTTGATCTGGCAACTAATAGGTCAGTAGTTGAGGAAACTTGTTCCCAAGAGATGCCCAAGAAAGACTCCATTTCAAGATCAAGAGGAAGAACAGCCCTCTGACCAAATAAGATTTCATAAGGAGAGTAACCAGTGGTTTGCTTGGTGGAAATTTGATCAGAGAAGAGGACCAAGGGGAGAAACTTTTGACAATTCTTGCCACTTTCACCCGCCAATTTGACAAGAGCAGCCTTCAAAGGAGCATTGCCTCTTTCCACCATGCCTTGTCCTTCAGGATAATAGGGAGTAGTAACTCTATGTTTTGCAGGGAGCCATTGGATCATTTCAGCAAGTTTTCCACCAAATTCCAAGCCACCATCCGTAGAATAAGATTGGGCCAAGCCATAACCCATTGTCCAAGTCTCATGAAGGAAAGCTGCTACTGATTCAGAGCTGAGGTTCTTAAGAAACTTTGCTTCAACCCATCCAGAAAAATCATCTCTAGCCACAATGAGGTACTTAGCTCCACCAGCCTTAATGTGAACCACATCCATAGCAATCCTCCCAAAGACAGTGGACTCTCCAGTGGGGTAACAAATTTTGGCCAGGTTCCTAAGATCACGTTTCTGGCACACTTCACAACTCCTACACCATTGAGCGACAGATTTCTTCAGGGATGGCCACCAGAATTGTTTGGATAGTTGTCAATAAGTTTTGGTTTCCCCACGATGACCAAGGCCTTCATGGAGATTTTCTAGGATCAAATCTTGCTTAGAAGGGATAGTGACCACAATAAGTGCACAAGGAGTTGCTCTTTTCATAAGCCTAGAACCTTGGACAAAGAAGTTGGAGGACTTCCTTTTAAGGGACCAAAATTCTTTGGCAGAGAGATCAGGGGGTCTTTGGAGAGTTGAAAGGTACTGCTCCAACTTAAGCCAGAAACCTTGCGGGAAACCAGAGTAATTTTTGGAGGAGAAGGCAAAGACAGGGCGGACCAAGGGTTCTTCCTCATTAAAATCCATTCCAACCTCTGATTCATTGTCTCCAACAGGTTGTCAAGATAAACCATCAGGCATGGTGAAAGATTTTCCAGGCCTGTGAACAATATCAAAAGAGAACAACTGGATGAAAGCCACCCAACAAGTCATTGGAGCATTTAAGAGGCTGGGGGCGTTGATCATTTCAATAATGGATTGTGCATCGACTTGTAACTCAAAGTGTTGACCCCAAAGGACAGTCTGAAGCTTCTTCAACATTTGGGCCACACCGCAAAGTTCCAGTTTTGGCTTGGAGTACCTGGATTCCACATCTGAGAAAAGAAGAGATTCATACAGAGCAGGACAATCCAAAACATTTTCATCTTCCTGGGTAAGAACAGCCCCAACAGATTGATAACTCGAGTCAACTGCCAGCTTGATCTTGCCGTCTCCGGGTCCATAAGTGATCTTTTTCAAAACAATGTTTTTCCCAACAATTGTTTTGAGCAACTGAAATGATTGTTTGCAGTCTTGGGTCCAAATCCATTCAGCATTCTTCCTGATTAAGCGACACAAGGGAATACAGATTTTGGATAATGAGGGAATGAAGATCCTGACATAAGTTACAAAACCTAGGAAACCTCTAACTTCCGTTGGATTTATTGGGGTAGGCCAGGGGATGATTTTGTTGACTTTAGAGGGTGCCATCCTTCTTCCGTCCTTGCAGACTATATGACCAACAATTTCCAAGGCAGGGACACAGGTGGCGAGTTTTGATCCAGAGACAGTAAGGCCAGATTCCTTGATCCAAAACAAAATTATTTCCAAGACAGTAGCATACTCCCAGATAAATTGTTGGATTCCTGATTGCCAAGGTAAGAGCTCATTATCATAGTCAGAAACTGGGCCTTTAATCCCACCATCATCAATAAAGATACCCGCATGATCCGGGATTTCATCCTGGAGGATCCACATCATCTGAGCCTGATAGACTGCAACCAAGTTGGTGGCAGATTGAGGCAATCGAGTCAGCTGAAATCAACAAAGGGGGGTATCAAAAGTAGTGAGGGGATGAGAAATAGGATGCAAGGATTGTTTGTCATAGCCACCCATAATGTCACCTAGACCATAGAAAGCTCTCCCAGAGAAGAATTCAACAAATTCTTCAGTGGCAGGTGGCACGCCAGAGTCTTTAATAGTAACTTTATTAAGAGGTTGGAGATCATGAACCACTCTAATTTTACCATTACTCTTTAGAACACAGAAAACAGGACTGGAATAGCTAGAAGTTGATTGTTTGTATAAACTGGTTCGGACTTGTTTGCAGACCAAATTGATGAATTCGTTGACTTTAGCAGCAGGGATTGGGATCTTTTTCTTTTGCCAAGGGTCATGTTCAACTACAGGGATGATGTAGGGGAGACCATAGGATTCTTTCAAGAGACCTCTCTCTTCTTCACAGAATGAAATAGATTTTTCCTTTAGAGACAATATATTTTTGATCAAATTTAACTCATCAGGAAGAAGCCATCCATCTGGACCAAAGTTGACCACTTTCAGACGTTAATCAGTGACCCGACCAGAGGGAATAAATGGACCAGTGAGGGATTTGGATAGACCAAAGTAAGGATCGCGGTATAGCGGAGGACGCATAAGAGTAGGGTTGAGGTTGAGAGGCATTGGTTGGTTGACTGGCTGGCCCTTCTTTGCAACTGGTTTGTACTTGGTGGCAAAAGTGAGGAATCCCTGCTTCCTCCAAGCATTGACCAGTGAGACCTGACTACAAAAACTGAGGCCATGTTCCAACATCTTCCAAGTCCAATGTTCTGCTGCGTCCTTGAAAGGTGCCTTCTCCATAAAAGAGGATCCAAAAGATAACACATTGCTCACATGTGTGGCACAGGGTAGAGTTTCAAAAACGACAGTAGTAGAAGCCCTTGGTGGTGCACAATTGGGAGGACTTACTTCTACCCCAAATTGCCTCCACCTAAGACCATACTCCTTCATACCAAAGCCACCAAAAAAAGAATTGATATTGAGATCTAGTTTAGACTCATTGCAGAGATTTGAAACCGGAATAGAGGATGAGTGATCAGGCGAAAAGAAAAAGGAAGTGAAGATACAACAGATCCAGACAGAGAAGAAATATTTTTGGATTTTTTGGATTTTTCATGTGTTTGGGTTTTGATCTTAATTGGATGAGAAGAAAATGATGAGGAAAAAGAAAAATATGCCTCTGAGGTGGGAGTTGGTCCATGAGTTGAAGTCTGAGGCTGAGAAGAACTACAACTATCAGTAGGGCCAACTATTCTGCTCAAAAATTAGGATGAAAGGAATGAGATTTTTCTTTCTGCTTTCCTTTCAGGACAGATTTGGGAGGGTGACCAGGGAAGTCTCTTTCCAAACAACCAGAATCCCAAGAACAAAGGGGGACTTCAATCTTTCTGCCATCAGCATCAGGGAGGAGAATTCTCTCCCCAACTTGATCAGAAAACATCAGGGTAGCACCAAAGTCCATTAAGAAAGGCCTTCCCAAGATCATGGGACCATCCAGACAAGTGAACCAGAAGTGACAGGTGCCAACAATATTTTGACCAATTTGAACAGGAATATCCTCAGCAATACCAACCAGTTCACAGGACTGATTCCCAATTCCATGGACCGCAGAGTTGAAACTGACCCTTGGGCTAAGTTTAAGCTTGCAGGCCATGGAGTCCGAAATCAAGTTGAGCTGAGAACCCAAATCCACAAGGAGAGAAACCGTTTTAGTTGAATCACCAAGACAACATGGAAGAAAACCAAGAGGACAGGAATACAGGTTGGTATCTGAAGAGGGATCTGTTCCACCAGAATCCTCTATCAGAGTACCAGAGGAGACCTTTAATTCTTCCGGACCAATCTCCACACGTCAACAAGAAACCCATTTCTTCATCCCTTCTGCCACAGATGGAGAGATTGACAGGAGTTCAGCCACAGATAGATCAGGTATTTTAAGATCAGAAATTTTATTTAATACTCCTTCCACAGCATTAGGGTAGTCCTTGGAGATTCCCCTCTCAAATCAAACTTTGGGGTGGGTGGAGGGAGGAAGATCAGGTGTAATAGGTGATGGAAGAGAATCTGAGGGTCGGGAAGGTTGAAGAGGGGGAGGATCAGAGTTGTCTTGGAACCTTTCCATAAGTGGTTCCCTTTCTACTTCTATGTCTTCCACATCAGAGGAAGGAGGCTCAGGTGAAGAAGGGCATTTAAAAGGTTTTCAAAGAATGGAGGATGGAACAGGAGGAGAATTATGAGGTTTTGGTTCCTCATGGCGTTTCCTAGCTGGATTGGATTGATAGGTGCCAGGGAAGCTGGAAGAAGTGATAGCTGGGGGATACCAAGGTTTCAGAGTTCCACAGGATGATTGAAAATCCACAGAGACCAAGGATGCCTTCTTAGGAGTTGGTGGTTGGTATGAGGCCACCACATGACCAATCGGTTGAGACAAATCAAAAGGGATCAAAGCACTGTTAGGAAGGAAAAAAAATTATTTCCCTTCTGCTCTACTAACTTCTCCTCCTTTTCCTTCTGGAGTTCAGGACATATACCGGTACCATGGCCTTCCCTATGGCAATAATAACAGACTATAGTAGACTTAGGAACAGAATTAGCAGGTTTAGGAGTGGCTAAAGAGGATATTTTCTGATCTATTTTATTCTCAAATTCCTGAAGTAATTTAGCAATCTCATCTATAGTAGGTGTCTCCCGGTGGGTCTGAGGATTGGGTTTAGGTCTGCAATCGGCTTCCATCTTATTCATGATTTTGTTAGATGCTTGAAAAGAGGGGGCAAGGACTGGTTCAGTGATTTTATGTTTTTGAAAGTTGAGAGCTGTTTGACCTTTCATCACTTTATCCACAGTATTCCTAAGAACCATGAAAGCAGGGAGCTTGAACCAATTGTCTCTTGTTGTGATCATGGATCCAGATTTCACCAATTCGTCCTTAATTCTTTCCTGCACTCCTGGAGAGAAAGACTGAAAATATTGCACTCAAATTTTGTCCAACGTATCAATTTGATTGTTTGGGATAAGATAGGACTGGATAGGGTCCCAAGATTTTCGGAAAGTCTGATAGTCGGAGGCTGAGGACATACCACCATTGGAGATCCATTGAGAAACCAGAGGATCCAAGTCTTGCAAAGTAAATCTAGCTACATGTATTTTTCCCCAAAAGGCCAACATAGCCTCCTTCAGGAGCCGCCAGTTGTGAGTTTCGAATCCCTCAAACAATTCAATAACCTCCATAACTTTGTCAGAAGAGATAAAAAACCATAACTGATAAGCCATATCATATTCACTGGCACCATCCACTTCCGCAGCCATCTCATAGGAGTCCAGGAATTGTTCAAAATTGGTCCCATTGAAGCCTAAATTTTTGTTCTGAGGTTTGATTTTAACCATCTTGGCTTGAACAGAAAAAGAGGATCCAGCAGATTCCATGTTGAAGGGTTCCTAAGAGATCCAAACAAGCAGAGTTCCAAGGTGGCTCACAAGTGTGGCAAGAGTAGAGTTTCACAAAAAAAACAAGGATCTTGCCCAGGCGATGCACAATTGGGAGGACTTACTTCTGGACCAAGCTGCCTCCATGGATCAGATCTGAGAAAAAAAAAAGAACAAACAGAAAAAGAAAGAAAAAAAGGAAAAAAAAAATGGATTGGATTTTGGAGTTGATTCTTCAAGTTGGGACTGTAAATCCCAAGGTTGCTGGTTTGATCCCAGCCCGGGGGACCAAATGTAAAACTCCAAATGGTGCTAGGCTGTGGCAGGTCTGTGGAGGGGAAAGGTGCTGTTTAGGCTGCCCTCCTGGGTGTTACAAAAATTTTTAAATGTAACCAAGATCAAGGTCCAGAACCTGGTAAATGAGGAATCAAGGAGTAGAGGATAAAGATGATAATAGTTTGGTAGCAATGGAAAAGCACTATCTGAGACAAGATTATGCAGGGAAAAACTTGAACAAAATAAGTTAAAGTTTGCTTAGAGTTCAAGGAACAAAAGCTGTTGTACGTAAACAACGCCCACAAGATAATAATTCTGGTTGTCAGCAGAAGATTGGGGATGATCAACTGAAACCCAAGCAACCTCCAGTTTCTCAATGAACCTGCCCAACTCTCCGCAATCAAGCGCTTGAAGGGTACCAGATAACTGAGGGTGGCTGTACAAGACAAAGCCCAATGTCTAAGAAGCTTCTAAAACAAACAGTAACTGATTTGAAGCAAGGATAACCTCAAAACTTCTCAAGGGACTCAAGAGTAGGCTGGCAGAATGCAACTCCAAAGAAGCTAAGGGGAGGTATACCACTCCAGGTCTTAAGTTTAATAAGACCTCTTCAATCAATGGTGATTGGCTCCAGAAAGGTGATCAGGGATCAGGACCAGTATGGTCAGAGAAAGGGATCAAGGAGTGGTATAACACACTCAAAAATTCCAACAGACAGAATTTTTCTTCAACCAGCAAGGCTATTGGTTGGTGATAAGGATCAAGGATCAAGGGTTTGAGTATGGAGGCTCAAGGATCAAGGGTGTGCTGATTTCATGCTGGATGATTCCATGCTCCATGATGGATCCAAAAGGCAGGGGAGAGCCCCTCCTTCCATGGGCCGGAGGCCCTGTTAGACTATGTACAACAGATTCTACAAATAGAGCAAAAAAAAGAAAGGAAATCATGTGGTCACTCGGGTCTGTCCGTGGATGGGCGCACGCAACAATAACGGAATCACCCACCCCTTGTCCAAAGGCAGACAGGGTGGGAAAGGGAAATGAACCAAACCACCGCAAATTTCCGCGGGCGGTAGTTGACACTCTTCACCCCTTGTCTAAAGGCAGAAGTGGGTGGGAGAGCCCCATGAAAGGTGAAAGATGAAGTCCGTGAGAGCGCACATGGGTGGATAGGAGATTGGCTTGAGACGGTTGATTAAATCCTGACAGGCTTGAGATTCACGACTGATAGATAAGGTGAGATGGGAGATTTGACGGATCCGAGGATTTGACAAATGCTTGGGGGTGCGGTCAGGATGGATTTGGTAAATCATGGATGAGCGCCGCGCGATGGTAGCAATGAGGAGATTGGGACGCGCGACGACAAAGATGAGGACGCGCGACAACAAAGATGAGGATGCGCAATGACAATGGAGGAGATGACAAGCAAAGCGCAACGGCAAGGATGATGGGCAACGCGGATAAAGGACGCGCAACGCGCAATGATGACGGTTTGGATGAGCCTGAGGATAAGTTGGTTTTTTTTTTTTTTTTTGATGACGGACGGGATCTTTGCGCAACAGTTTATGGATTGAGGTCTTAAGGCGGCCAGGGTGTCCAGGATGGGGCACCACAGCGCATTGACAGACCAACTATAGAACCAAAAATTTTCTCTTGTTATAAAAAAAAAGAGCTTTTGTGAATGTTTTCTGGTTTTAAGTAATTCCCAAGGCTTGCAATAGGGGGATTTTGAACTTATTTGTCTTATGAGTACAATCCATCATAGCTATATGATGGAATTGCTTGCAATGTTTCAACAACTCTTGGTCTGCCAAGAGTAGAGTGCCTAAGTGAACCTCTCCACTGAATTTTGCTCAATGAACCCAACCTGGATTACCAAGTTGTTCAAAGAGGACATCCATAACACTTTTTTCCTTAATTTCTTCAAGTGCAACCCTACTCTTGGTGTTATAGATTGTTTTGTCATCAACATATTCGCCACCATCAATGTTGCTCAATTTTATTTTGACTGGAATTTTATTGAGCCCATCATTCATGCCTTCTTTTAGATTGTATAAGGCTACCCAAAAGATTCTCCTCAGGTGAGGATGCACAGAGGGGTTTGGAGATGGTTCATGGTTATGTTGATCATTCTTGTAGGACATTTGCCACAAGGGATCCACCTTTGTGTGGCTAGCACAGATTAAAAACTTGCACACAAAATTTGTTGTGTTAGTTTTCCTTAAAACTTTGGTGAGAAATTTCCCCAAGTACAAACCATGTCTATCACAGGCTTAATACACATATTTATCACACTTTGAGTTGAAAAATGTTAAAGCATAACCATATTTCATGGCCCATTTTGGAAAATAGTATTGTATCTCTTACCTAGTAGGAAAAGTGGAGGTGGGGCTAGTTTATCTGTCATAGTTACATAGTTATATTGATGGCATGCACTCCATCAGTTTCAGTTAAAATAAATGCGGCAAAGACAGTAACATAAAATGGTACTCACCACCAGAGGTCATGTCCATTTGCAAAATTGTTTTTCCTCAATTGTCACCCTTGATGAGGATGCAATTGGGGCTTCCAATGATTCATTAAATGAATCCTTCTTTTCCACAGCTTTTTTCATTGCACCAATGTAGTCATTGAGTGCAGCCATGTTAAAAGGAGGGCTTTCCACTATTCCCATAATGCAAAAAAAATTCAATGATACTTCAGTATTCAATCCAATTTTCAATTGAACAACTACCAAGTTTGCTCATTTTCAAGTTGAGAAAGATCAATTTGGTGAGATGTTTTATTTTCAGTTTCCTATAGTGTCACTTTCATTTCAGCTCAATTTCACTTTATTTAACTTTAACTTCACTTTTCTTTCACTTAATGATTGCTAGATATGGAACAACAGTCCCACATAGTAAGCATTGATCCCAAATTTGGTTTGATGGAACCCAAATGTAGTGCAGGGGGACCCAAAAGGTTTGGAACAACCCCCAAGGGGCCAGGTAACCCCAATCACGGCTCAAAACCGCTGTGTATGGGGGTACATGGCTCAAATACACCGTGTACAGGGTGCATAAATCCCCCGGGGGTCCCCTTTGTTTTAGAAAACCCCTTGGGGGCGTCTAGACCTGTTTTTTTTTTCATAAACGCGTCTTGGACGCGTTTATGGAACCCCACGCGTCCATTGGGCCCTTTAGAGCCCTACACAACTCCCACAAGACTGGGATTTGTGAATTTAGCATCATCCTATACATATATATATTTTTCAAAACTTTTTTTTTACTTTTTTTATCTATTATTCCTGTGTTTGATGTTGATAAAGAAATAAAAGATCAAGAAACAAGTTAAATATAGATTAATCAATTAAATGAAAAATATGAATATAAAAAAAAATTAAATAACTAAATGAGTAAAAAATAAATTATTTAATTGATTAAAAATATAGATATAAACAAAGGGTGGTGTTCAATTCTGGGCTCCAACAATGTGTTAGTTGTGTAGGGCCCTATACGGCTCAAATGAGTTGTGGGGGCGCAAAAATTACAACAAAAGGGCTAATTCAAACATGCGCAACCCCCGGGGGGTCATGTAGGAGCCGTGTTACCCCCCAACACAGCTAATTTGACCTGTGTAACCCACTCACACGGCTAATTTGAGCCGTGTACCCCCATACATGGCTCAAAACGCCGTTTTTGGGGGTGCACAACCCCCCAGAAGTTATGCCAGAATTTTGGGCACCCCCTGGACCACACTTGTGTTCCTTCAACCAAATTTGGGATCAATGAATAATTTGTTGGACTGTTTTTCACACCTAGCAATCCCAAAGAGACTTTAAAATAAAACCAAAGTGAAATTAAAGTGAAAACTGAAATCATATAAAATTCTGCAAACAATTCTTTCTCAAATCAAAATTGAGCAAAGTTTGTTTGTTCAATTGAAATTTGGATTGAATAATGAAGTATACAATTGCATTTTTTTTCATGGGAACAGTGGAAAGCCCTACTTCTTCTGACATGGGTGCTTGGAAGGTCTACGTTGATAGTGCCATCAACAAAGCTTTGGAAAAGAAACAAAGGATGCGGGTAATGAAACATTGGAAGCCCAAATTGTATCCTCATCAAAGGTGAAAATTGAGGAACAAAATTTTTCACATTGGGATTTGACCTCTGGTTGTTAGTAACGTTTTATGTTACTGGTTTTTTCAATATTTGATTTTACTGAGACTGATGGAGTGCATTTCATCAATATAACTGTGTAACTATGTCAGATCCACTTGAACCACCTCCTGTGAGAGATTTTCCTACTAGGGAAGAGGCACAAAACTATTATCAAACATGGGTTATAAATCATGGTTACGCTTTAACAGTTTTCTACTCAACGTGTGGCCAATATGTGGATTTAGCCTGTGATAGACATGGTTCTTATTCAGGAAAACTTCTTACCAAACAGTCTAGAAAAACTCACACAAGGAAGGTTGGGTGCAAGTTTTTAATCCATGCAAGTTGTACAAAGGCAGACCCCTTGTTGCAAATCTCCTATAAAGAAACGGAACATAACCAAAAACTATCTGAAAATCCCTTTTTTCATCCTCAACTAAGGGGAATCTCTTGGTAAACCTTTGATTCACTCAAGGAAGGCATGAAAGATGGGCTCAATACGTTGCAACTGAAGAGAAAATTTAGCAAGATTTATTGGCAGAATTGTGTTGATTACCAAACAATCTATAACACTAAGCGGAAGGTAACGCTTGCAGAACTTAAGGGGAAAAGTTTTATGGAGGTACTCTATGAACAGCTTGAAGGAAAAAGTTGGATTCCCCAGTCAAAGTTCAGTGGAGAGGGTCACTTAAAGGCCCTGTACTTAGCAAATCCTGAGGCATTAAAGCTTTCAAAACAATTCCATCATATTGCTATTATGAATTGTACTTATAAGAAAAATAAGTACAAAACCCCATTATTGGATGTTTTAGGAATGAGAGCCAATCAGAACACTTTCACAAATGCTCTTGTTTTTATAACAAAAGAAACATTTGAGTTTTACAGTTGGTCTGTAAATGCATTAAAGAAGTTGGCTTATGATCCTGAGAGACTTCCAAAATTCATTGTGACGGATTGTGAAAAAGCTCTGATTTGTGCTATTGAATCTAGTTTCACTGAGTCATCAAGACAATGTTGCACTTGTCATTTTTCTAAAAACATACAAGCAAACTTTAAAGTGAGCTTTGTTAATGAAGTTGAAGGATGGAAAAGCTTTATGACTCTGTGGGGAAAGTATGGGGCCTGAAAGACCAAGGAGGAGGCGGAGGTTAATGATGTGGATCTCAGAGTAGGTCCAAATCACTGCTTCTTATTATTCCCAGTTTTGGTTTCTGACCTTTAGACTTTTCAAGTGTCTCTTGAAAGACTATGAGGATGTTCTTGAGTATATGAAAATAAAATGTTCCCCTCTCAAAGAGATTTTTTGAACAGCGTCAAATTGTATAATACCAGATTATGGAAACAAGTTGAAGGGGCCCATGAAACTCTCAAAGAATTCCTTGAAAACTCTTCAGGAAACCTATTGGATGTTTGGAAAAGCCTTGACAGAATAGTTTTGAATCAAATTAAATTGGTTCATTTGTCACTTTATAACTCTCAAATTAAGTTAGAGAAAGTTCTTCCACCTGAACTGTTACCATTGGGTTACAAATTGGATTTAGAGGCAATTCATCTTATTAGGGAACAATTAAAGAAATTCAAACGTGATCATGATGTCAAAGTGTGCCACAAGTCATATTCCAAGACTATGGGTTTGCCCTGTTCCCACCAAATTGGAGACTGTCTAGCATTCAGAGGATCCATGGTGTTGAAATAAATGAGACAAATACAGTTTCTTTGCTTTCCTTCTACTCTCTTCTTCTCTTTTGCTGAAACAAATTAAACATAAACACAGCTTTCTTTACTCTTCCTTTCTTTTTCTATTCACCTCCAATCTTTTACCTTATTCTTTCTTTTCTCCTCATTGCAAGTCCGTCCTCCGTTCCTTTCCTGATCCGCACACTGCGCTCCTCCAAAAATCTTGTACTGCGCTCCTCTGAACTCGCGCGCTACCCCTTGCTCATTGCCAAATCTTCTTTATCATCTCATTGAGCTTAACAATCCTCAAGATCCTCAAGGTTCTTCTCCAGACCCTGATCTTGAACCTTACGGCTCAACCTCAACTGCTTCAACATCAAGACCTTCAGACTTATCTCAACCCTCTACTCAACTGCTCAACCGCTACGAACTGAATCTCTTGCAATCAAGACCTTCAGACTTATTGCAACCCTCTACTCAACTGCTCAACCGCTACGAACTGAATCTCTTTCAATCAAGACCTTCAGACTTATCCTCAAGGCTAATTTGGTGCGAAGATTGGTTCTGCTTAACTCTGAAGGGATTCCTCCCTCCATACTTGTCTCTTACTCTTTTCTATTGACCCTTCTCCATAGGCGTGCTTGTTCAAATCTTTCATCTCTTGAGTCTCCCTGTCCCTACTGTAACTGTCCTCCTCTCTGGTATGCGTGCTCTATGTGTCTTTTTGATCAGTTATCTGTCCCTCTTAGACTCCACGCTCATCGTGTTCTTTTTTTCTCAGTTCTGGTTTTTCTTGCTCAGAAATTTATCACATGTTACCCAAAGATGTTCATCCTCAGTGGAGTTTGGCCTATGAACCTTGCAGTTCTAGTTCTTTAATTCGGCCTAAGTTGGATTGTTCAAGTTTGATTGTTCAAATCACTATTTGATTAATGCTTTTTGACTAATGAATCCTAATTCACTAATGGTTGATTGTTTTGAATTTTTCCAGTGCAATGTTGATGAAATGCTAAGCATTCCTCAGTTACGTTCAAAAGTGAATGCAATAATCTTGAAATCTGCTGATCATGAGACAAGCGGCCTATTGAAGTATATTGTTCAGAAGATTATGAAATATCAATCAAAGCAAAGACTTGAATCTAAAGTCTTACAATCAAGTAGGGGCAGGGCAAAATTGACAGATACGGGACAAGAAACAATATGTTTTGACTCCGTTGAAAAAAAAATCAAGGGGGGGAAAGGAGTAGAAGGGCTCTAAACAAGAAAAGAGGAAAGATTGTAAGTATTTTTGTTTGGGATATGTTTATTATTTTGGTTTAATGAACTTAGTTACTAAATAATTATGAATTTTTACTCAAAGTTGGCAGAATCTGAATCTGAATCTCATATTTCAGAGGAAGAGACTGAAAGTGAATTTGGTTCAGTTAATTTGGAATCAAAATCCTCTTCAGAGGAAGAGAAGGTACAGCAAATCTCAACCAGAAACTCATCTTTGGTGAGTATCCATATAATTGATCTGATCAAAGAAATCAATACTAAGTTAGCTTTCATGATAGGAACCAAACTTGAAATACCTCAATCAACTACCTAGGAAATTCCATCAGTTCTTGGGTAAGGTTTGGGATCTAATTGGAGATGAGAATCGCAGATTTAGAGTCATTGATAAATCTCTTGGTTATGAAGAAAATGGTTTGTTTAAAGTTAGGGAGGAAATGATTGAAAAATTAGAGAAACATAAAGCATGCTAAATTAAGATGCTTGGTGGGGCAAAGGAGGTTGAAAAGATTAAACAAATACTTGATGTTGAAGAAATCAATGAAAAGATTCTCTTCTCAAAATGGCTGGCCAAATTAGATATGGGTCAAATCATAGCAGACACATATTCAAGACCTATATGTTTCATTTCATTGGAGTCATGTGATACTTATACTCCAATGAAAAATGGTTTTGATGATCAATTGGATCCAATGTTCATTTCCTTTGTAAACAATAACTACAGGGTTTTATTAGTACTTGAGGGAGAAATGATTCCAATCCCGCCCATTTTAGTAAAACCACTTTCCATGATTTTTAAAAAATCCTCTTGTTGGTTTGATCATCTCAAAGATCAACTGCAAATTTATTCTAGATTTTAATACACTCTTACTTCATTTTATCATTGGGTTTCATATGAACTGTAATTCTAATGCAGCTGGCAAGTTCTATTAATATAGAGGTTTATTACATTTTAAACATCATTATGTTGAGTGTTTTGAGTTCACATCATTATATTGAGTGTTTTGAATTAGATTTAAATGCTAAGTCAGTTCAACTTGTGTTGGGCTGATTCCATCACAAGATTAACTTATGTTAAGGTTGGGATTGTATCAGCTTAACACAGGTTGAACTTGTTTTTTTTTGTGTTTTTACTCTAGGGCTGTTCAAAAGGTATTCTTTTGGTGTTTTTACCTTATGGCTGTTCAAAAGACTCGTAATTTTTTGGGCACTTTTAATTTAGGGCTGGTAAAAAGACTTCTTTCATTTTTGGTCCCTTTTACTTTAGGGCTAGTCAAGTTGAACTTACTTTAGGGCTTTTCAAGTTACTTGTATTTTTTTGGTGTTTTTACTTTAGGGCTTGTCAAGTTACTTGTCTATTTCTTTGGTGTTTTTAATTTAGAGCTTATCAAGTTACTTGTCTTTTTTTTGGTCTTTTTAGTTTAGGGATAGTCCAGTTACTTGTGTTTTTTTTGGGTCTTTTTACTTCAGGGCTAGTCCATTTGATAGTACCTGTTTTTTATTTATTTATTTATATATTGTTTTGTTTTTTCAACCAAAAAATGAACATTCTTTGATTTTTTGGTTGATTTCTGTTTTTTTGGAAGGTTTATTTAGTTTATGTGTTATGTTAGTACCCTTTCATTCCTTTCTTTTTGGCTTGCTGCGGTCCTCTGGCATGTTGGATGCCACACGACTACATTGGAGCTGTGTACAACTCCACATGACTCCAATGTAGTCGTGTGGAATCCCACATGCTGGTGGACCAGGCTGGGTCAGACGCGCAACTCTTTGAGCTGTGTGGGGGTTGTAAACGGCTCAGATTGGAACATGTGGGGTGCCACACAGCCCTATTTGAACCGTGTGAATGGCTCAATGACCCATGAATTAAATATTACCCATAAAAAAATGAATGAAATTAAAATGAAATCAATATATCAATATATTAAAAATAAATTAATTAATTAAATTCAAAATAAAGATATAAAAAAAAATATACATGGAATAAATATATTCTACAATTTTTTTTTCTTTAGGGATGTGGTTTTTTCAAGCCCCGAAACCTGGAAATCACAGGGTTTGTATGTTGCCACAGCATCCCCCAATGTCCCCAATGCACACAGCAACCCTGGAAAAAACAAGGTTTTTGGGGGTTTTTTTAAAAAAATTACCATGGGATAGAATCACATCTCAAACCCCTGTAGAATAAATTTAACAAATTTTGGTCATTTTTAAGGCCTTCAAATTTCCCTCAAATACTGAAAAAAAAGCTCCATGTCTCAAATATATCCACATTTTTAACATTTTTTCTTTAATCATTTTGAGATATCTGAAGAAAACAAAAGTGTATAAATAGTTCAGGCCATTCAATTATAATTTTTCCAGAATTTTAGTACTCCACTTTTCCACCACAAAATGGGCTTTACATAAAAAATGAGACATTATTTTCATTTTTTTTTTTGTTACTTTTCCACAACATTTTCCAAATTTTAATTTTGCATTATTTTAGTGGGTATTTTGAAGGGGCCAAAAAAGCATTTGGAGATTGTTAGGATCAATTATCCACCCAAAAAAAAACTGATGCATCTACAACAATAATGGGAAGTGTCTGTCTTTGGGGGTTGTGTTGAAGCAATTTCTGATACTACTTTGATTCTTTTCATGGAAATACTTTGTTAATAGTTTTAAAGTGCACTTCAAATGAAACAAAAAAAATAATTTTTTTCATATTTTTTTGACATTTATTTTGCCCTCAAATGTCTAACCTCAAAATACCATGCTTAAACTGCTTTTTGGGGTAGGTCTGCATTTTTGGGATCTTAAATATGAATAATCTGATAATAAATAAGATTTTTAATTATTTCCTGCCTCATCCTCAGCTCTGGGAGTTTTCAAATACTCACCCCAACCACAAAATCACCTGTCAAAATCCAGAATCCACACCACACCACACCAATAATCACCACCATTACCAATCATCACAACCAACACCAATCAACCAATCACATAACACTACTCAAAACAACTCAACCAATCAAAATTTAAACTCCAAACTCACTAAATAAACCCCCCTGAATTCAAAAACTCAATCTAAAATCAAAAAAATCAAGTCTTCATACAAAAAAACCAGCTCAAAATCAAAATCCCAAACAAAAAATGTCTGAACAACACATCAAGCCACTTTTAGTATCTGCCTCTGCTGATTCTTCTGCTGATCCACTATGTGCCTCTGCTGCTTTTTGTTCTACTCCTTCAACCTACTCATATGACCTCCATTATTCCACCCCTTGGGCTCCTCCACCTGAATTATCATATCATTCAGAGGGGGAACTTGTGGATGCTGTTCAAGAGTGGGCTAAATCCCATGGATATGCCATTTCCACCAAAGTTTCAAATACAATGGAGAAAACATATACTTAAAAATGTGTAAAATTTGGGGAAGATAAACCCAATTTCAATAGAAGAAGACCTCAATCAACTAGAAAAACAAACTATCCCTTCAAATCCTCTGGAAAATTTTGCAAGAGGTATGTTCCTTGGGAAATAAAAGGTTCATTTTGAATTAACAACCCATTGGAGTTGTGTACACCACTCAAATGGCTGTGTGGCAGAATACACAGATCATGTTGAGTTTTGTGGCCTCTACAAAACTTGATTGATATGTGTTGCCCCCACATAATGGTTTCTTTTTGTGTGGCAACACACACAACAAAATTTAATTTGTGTGGGGTTTTACACAGCTGGTATGTAGTCGGTTATCATTCCACACAACTACAAACAGTAGTGGGCCAAAAATAAAAACAATAGAAAATAAAAAGAAGGCCAAAAATAAATAAAACAATAAAAAGAATGAAAATTGGTGGGAAACAGGACTCACATGGGTCCAGTCCTTTCCTCAATGGGGGTGTGTAACCAGCAGACATGCAACCCCCCCCCTCCTTTCTGTCAATTCCCTGAAGGGGCGGTCAAATCCCCCCACCAGGGCCCTGGAGGTTCATGCCCCCAGGGCATTGGTAAGAAAAGATGGGCTGGGGGGTGGTCAGATCCCCCTCAGCTTGTTTCTCCTCCCCCTTTGTAAAGGGTGGGGGAGAAAGCGCCCCTTGTTATTGTTTGGAGGGTGGTAAGGTCCCCCCAAATGCTGGTTGGCTCAATCAAGTCTTCTTTGCTGGCTGGTTGCAACCAGGGCTGCACAGAATTATGTATGTGCCCCCATGGGTCAAATGGGCCATGTACAGCCCTAGAAAACTCCCACACAACTTGGATCTCCCAAATGAAAATCCAATGCCCTGATCAAAATCATTAAACATCAACTAATCCATCCACCCATCCAGTTCATCAAAGGATACAGGGTGATCAAGAGGATATGGTCAATTCTTTAACCAAAGCTGGGGTTCCTCCCCTGAAAATTCTTAATTCCTTAATGCAGTCCTCCAGTTCTCCTGTTCACCCAACCCTCTGTACAATCTATGACAAAAGATCCAAAATTAAAAAAGGAAAACTTGGAGGAAAATCACCCATAGAAGCTTTAATAATGGAATCAAGAAACTCTTCTTTTAAATATGAAATCACTAATAAAAATGGTCATATTGGTTCTTTATTCATTTCTCACCCAGATTCTATCAATTTAATCAAAATATTTCAATTATTATTAATTATGGACTGTGTCTATTAGACCAGCAAGTTTTCCATGCCTTTTCTCCACATTTTTGGGGTCAAACATTGTGCTAGAACATTCTCTGTTTTTTTCTGTTTCCTCTCCCAATAAATAAAAGAACACTATAAATGGGATACCCATCAACTTAATAAATTATTAGAACATGAAGAACCCAAATTCATTGTGACTGACAAACGTAAAGCCATGATATATCCCATTGAAACTTTTTTTCCCAACTCTCATCATTTTCTCTGTTTCTGGCATATTTTCAAAAGCATTCAAACATATTTTAGAAAACACCTTAAATATGAAGATGAATCAATGATATTCAGAAAGGGAAATAATGAATTTGCTACCTTGCAACCCCCATTCACTACCTAAAAGGGGTCGCGTGGCCTGGTTTGCAACCCAAAATGGGTCGGGAACAGCCATTTACAACCCAATTTAGTCAAAAAACAGCCATTTGCAACTAGGGTGGGTGGTGAATGGCATTTCCCAACCAATTTTGGGTCGGAAACCACGCCAAGCAACCCAAAATTCATTGCAAATGGCAACAAAATAAAATATCTTTTTTATATTTTTATTTTTAATTGAATTAACCAATTTATTTTTTACTTAATTACCTGTTTATTTATTTTATTTTATTTATTTATATTTTTTATATTTTTTATATATTTATATTTTTAATTTAATTCATTATCTTATATTTTTATTTTTAATTTTTTGTTTTCTTATCAAAATCAAAAAAATAAATAATAGATAAAAAAGGTAAAAAAAATAAATATATATATAATATAACTTTTTGCAACTCAGATGGGTTGCAAACAGCCATTTGCAACTCAGTGGGTAGCAAACAGCCATGCGCTACTCAGATGGGTGGAAAATGGCGTTTTGTGCCTTTTGAAACCACAGGTTTGCAAATTTAACATTGGCAATTCAGAAAACACTGGAATATGCTGGTCCAATCCAAATCTGAAAATTCTTATCAAGATAATTTTACCAAACTGACTTCCCCCATCCTTCTGAATACCTTCTTGAATTCCTCTAAAAATAATTTTTTTCTCATATGATGAAAACAAGGACCTGCATTTTGTAAATACCAGCACATCTAGAATAGAAGGGCTTCACTATTATTTAAAACAATTTATCACAACTTCTTCTGGTTCCTTTTCTGATTTATTTCACCAAATATATCATTCAGTTTCAATTCAACTCCATTAAACTGCCATTGAAACTTCTCAGAAAGACTTCAAGTACTTGATTTGTCTCCCATATTGTGTTGAACACCTCTCAGGAAAAATAAGCCCCTATGCTCTCATGATTGTGCATTCCTTTCAAATTTCAGTAGAAAAATCAAACACCTGTTGTGATTGTGATTATTCTTCTTTCATGGAAATTAATTGTGTATACCAAGTGAAGAAGGCCAATCTCAAGAAGCAAGGATTTTTCTTGATTATTTTCATCCTCAGTGGCATTTCAACCTCCTATTGCATTCTGTATTCTTTTCTTGGAAAAAAAGATTCTAACATTGATTTCTGGTGTTTGTTCTTTTATTTTGGAATTATTAATAGCTTGCTGAGAAGGGGTCATGCCAAACTTCTCAATCATTTCATGAATCACCTTCCCAATCAACCAACATGAAAAATATTTTTACCTTTGAGAAATGATCAAATTGTTAAAAGGGAAATATCAATTGACTCTAATTCAAGAACACCTATCAAAGGAAGAAAGGAAAATTTATGGAAGACCCAAAGGAGCCCCCAATAAAAGAAAAATATTTTCTCAGCATTAATCTAAGAGGGATTGATCTGGGTTTGAATATCTTGAAGTACATAAGAGAAGAGGAATACCAAGGAAGCACCAAGTGGTTAATTCCATGGTTATTTTATTCTATTTGTGGTTTTTTTATCATTTTCTGTTGAATTGATTCTACCAGCATATTTTTGGAAATTGTTTTTCTCTAATTTCAGACTCTGAGGAAAAGGGAAAGAAAGGAAGAACATGAAAAGCCCAAGGGAAAAAAAGAAACATGAATTGGAGGAGGAGGTGATTTTTTTTTTGTAATTAGGCTAACATTGCATTGTTAACAGGAGGAGTTTATAACAGAAGAGGAATTGAGTGGAGAAGAAATAAAATATCTCAATTTACTGGATGAAATTCCCTTGAAATTGTTTCCTGCTTGTAGACACATAGAAACAGCCAGTGGTACTGTAATCTAAGTTGATGCCATCAACTTATTTGCCCCTCAATTCAACTTAAATTACCAATTCTCAAACATCTCCCATATGTTTAATTATTTTGGAATATTTTCAGCACATAGATTCTTTCCACTATAATTCTAAACTGTGGCTAGCTCCCAAATAAGATCCTCTTTGGAAGGCTTTTGCTAGCAAGGAATCAAAAAAGTGGGAATATTTGATTCATTATAGCTTGGAACTTGCTTTGAAGATTTTGTTTCCTGGTAGTAACAAGAATGAAGGAAAAAGAGAGGGAGAATTTGAAGTGGTTCTGGCCTGATATTTCCAGCAGTGAAGAACTTCTTGCAGTGATTTATTGCTGGTTTTGTTAGAACTGAGACAGTATGGACACTTCTGGGGCTATATGTGGTCAAGTTCTGCAGTAGAGGTAGCTTAGAATTCCAGTTTATGTTTTGTAATTTATCTTGAGTCTGTTGAAATTTTCTCTTTCCTCCTTGGTTGCCTTCAGAAGTTGGATGCTTGGAGCAAGAGGAGTGAGGAAAGTTCTGAAATCTGGGTGTCAGCTTGCTACTATTTCAGAGCAAGCTGCAAAAGTAACAAAAATAACATAAAAATAATAATAATACAATTAACCTAAGAAGGAGTAGGAAAACCATACATATTATTTTGGAAATGGGTTCTCCACCCAAAATTAGGTAGGGTCACTCACTGACCCCACCCTTGAAATCCAACTCCTTATATTTTTAAATAATTAAGGAAAGAAAAACCTAAATACTACCACTCTGTTATTGAGCTTTTTGGCCAATTAAATATTTCACACAAATTATCACGTGTAGGTTTCACACCTAAAATTCAGTCAGAATTGAGGTTTTGCGTATATTTTAGGAGTTATGGGCGGAAATGTGTTTTGTCACAATTCCCGCACGCAGCCGCGGCAGCCAATGTACCCGCGCGCGGCTGAGATATAGCCCTGTCACTCTGTCAAGGTTGTGTACGCAGCCCCGGGGCCTCTGACAAGTACGCAGCCGTGGGACTACGGGTTGACAGAGTGACAGGCGGCCTGAGAGGCTCAGGTACTGCTTAAACATGCTACAACCTACACAGGAACATTCTACATATGTAATAAATGTTCCCTTGGATAGTAGAAAGTCTAAAAAAACATAATATTATATAAAAATACATAAATAATCCTTGTACTTATTTTTTATTTAATATAATTTAAAGTACCAAGAATGTCAAAAATAAGACAATGACAACTTTTAAAAATATATTAAAATACTTTAATATACTTTTATGAGAATTTCTAGACATCAATATCTTTTTGACATACTAAAAAAACTAATGATGTTAAAATATTACATGAATTGACATGACTTATATTTTTAAGTAATTACCTTAGTAAATCAACTGGAACTCGAAAATAAGGAGTACAATCAATATTATGACTTTTACTCCAGTTATATAATACATAATGAGAACTTACCTGACATCAAGATGTCCGTAGAAATGTCTATTTATATAACTATTGAATTACTAGGAAAATTTACTGGGGATAATTAATTAAATAATACATAAATAGGACAGATTATTGTTATTCACACGTTGTAATGTCTATTATAAAGTGGCATAATTCCCATACCCTGAGGAATTAGATGCTACCCGTGCTATAGCACCAAGAACACATGACAGGCTACCCCTGGTTACCCTGCTAGCCTTAGTGTCCGTCCCTTTGAGCACCTAAAACCCTCAGAAGAACAATGTTGGGACTCCAAAAGCTATAAATAAAGAGCTCTTTTGAGGAAATTGATGGGCAGAGACCCAGTTATATTCATATCCAGACACCTTACCAAGGTAATCAAGTACTTATGAGAGATAATTAAGTGATTTATGGCAATTTCTGATCAATAATATCCATCCTCAACCTCTTTTTATCAATTAAAACTGCTGAACAACCTTATAACCCCAGTATACAGGTTTAACCCATCAGTACACGTCTCAAACAGATACCCAAAGGATTTAATAATATACCAGTAAGTTTTATTATCCTTTCTCTGTCGTGGTAGCTTGGCTACAAGGCCCTGCCACTTCACTGTATATTTTATATACATATTATCTTTGGGTATAATAATTTTGAAACTAAAGAACCCAAAGTAACCAGGACTACCTGTTTTCATACTGAAATCCCTGAAGAGAGGTGTTCAAGATCCCCAATATAATTGTGGCCCCTCTATAAATATTTAATAATCAATTATTATTTGAAACAATAAACAATAACCAAACCATTTAACCTTGCAATAAGCTTAATCCAAGTATTCTACGGATTTTTGCTTCATTTATTAAATAATATATTTATTATTTATTCTACCACCTCTGGTAGCTAAAAGATAGCAAGGGTCTTGCCATCCAGGAGGCTGACACTGAGAGCCCAAGAACATCAAGTCCCTTTTTGATAAGTTTCTTATGAGAGAGATTTATTTTGGAATCTTGGATGGATAAGTCCATCCCTAATAGACTTTCTTGACTGTGTTTTAAGGAATTGGGGAAGAGTCTAAGGAAAAAGGCTTAAACCTCTTGAGTTCTTCCAGCTATAATAAGCTTTTCTACTTTAAAAAAGAGAATAGAGTTGGATTCTTGATGAAAATATAGGCAGAGATCATATTTAGATGGAGCATATCTGATTTCTTTGAGTCAATTTTTGAGATTACTGTACCAGTAACCTGGGGCTTTTTTCAGACATTAGAGAGAATTCTTTAGTTTGAGACGGGGGGAAGTTCTGGGGAAGCCTGATGGAGTCTTGATGTAGATTTTTTCATTCAGGGGAACGTACAGGAATTCTGCCCTCATTTCAAACTTTCTAAGGGAGATCTTCCTGAAGATGGAAAGGATAAGAAGTTTTATAACGGTGGTTGAATTTGCAGTTGGAGAGGAAGTGTTTTCATAGTTGATTCCTGCAACCTATTTGATTCCCTGGATGCAGAGTCTGTCTTTTTTATTTTCTGGAGAGAAGGCTGTGGCAGGCTTGTAGGAGTTTTTTATTATTTTTGAATCTCCCCATAATTTCATTCTCTCAATGGAATCAAATTTGGTTTTGATGGCTTCCAAAAATTTTTTGGGAGTGCTATTTGGTTGGTTTAACTCTTGAGGATCTTTTTCTGAGGTTTCATCTGGGAGGATTGGGTGTTAATTTTTTTTTTTCCTGCTAATTTCACACTATTTCCACACTCTCTGTTCCTAGACATTTCTTTCTGCTGTCAAACTTGTTTTCTTTCCTTAAATTTATTTCTATCTTCCAAAATCTTGTCTCCTGCCACCCCACACAGCCAAGGTGTCTTTTGGATTTCACACTTCTCATCCTCAAGAGCCTCCATCTTGAGTTGGGACATCAGAAGCTAGTATTCTGATCTTGTCACCCTCCATCCCATTGTCTCATCTCTCCTTTGGCTTAACTCCAGCTTGAATCACTTCCTCAAAAGCTCATCACCTTGGCTTTGTTACTTTGACTTAGATAACCACTGTGGCTAACACTGTAGGTCTGATATCTATATTCAACTCAACATCAGACTCACATTGGCTTCTCATCAACCTTCAGAAATATTGTTGTGTTGTGGGTGTATTAGTCCCAAGCTTTCCTTTCATCTCACTAGTTCTGCTTAATGTCTTTGGAGGCAACAACCTGGCCTATAGAACTATTTTCTACTTTTTTTCCATTCCCTCATTTTCTGTCACCTCACTCAATGAATTACTCACATTTTGTTACTTGAAATTAAATAAGCTGGTCTAGGTTTCTATTTTATTTAAACCTTTCACTTTTGGATGTCCTTCTGGAGTTGGAGAGTTCTTGCGGATTAATTTTAATGGTTTTTGGCTTGCCAATGTGTCTTTACCAATTTTTTCAACAGATCCTTCACTGATTTTTTCTTCAATGTTGTCTAATGCTTCGTCTCTCTCACTGCCTGTGTCTGAAAATTTTGTTGTAGTTGTGAATTTTCTGCAGGTGTTGAGGTGGTTTTTTTCTTCAAATTCAATGTCCAGGAATGTATTATGGTTTTTGAATGGAATGACTTTCAGGAAATTGAATTTTGTTGCATTGAAAATTTTCTCAAAGATTCTGATAAGATGTGATACAATCTGAGGTTTTTGTTGAAGCCAATCAGGATACCAGTTTTGGCTTTAGTCTCAAGCTTGGAGAAAGGTTTCTTGGGTAGAGTTAAGAAGGAGACAGGATTATCAGTGGGATTTAATTGATGAAAAGGGAGAGTTTCATTCTTGAAGGGAGGGTAATGTGATTGCTTGGATTTATTACTGTGTATCAGTTTCAGGGTAAGATTACTGGCCTTGAGGACAAAGTTTAATAGATTTTTGTTCAGACATAATTCATGAAAGATTGTTATGAGTGGCTCAAGTACATTTTTGCTTTTTCATTTGACCAGACCATTTTTCTGCAGAGTGTATGGATGTCAGTCTCCTGGATGCCAAGACCCTTGCTATCCTTTAGCTACCAGAGGTGATAGAATAAATAATAAATATATTATTTAATAGATGCAGCAAAAATTGGTAAAATATTTGGATAAAGATATTGCAAGGTTAATTGGTTTGGTTATAGTTTATTGTGATAAATCAATATAGATAAATTGATCATTAAATATTTTTATGGAGGTGCCACAATTATATTGGGGATCTTTAACACCTCTCTTCAGGGATTTCAGTATGAAAACACGTAGTCCTGGTTACTTCAGGCTCTTTAGTTTAAAGGTTATTTTGCCCAAAGATAATATGTATATAAAATATATGGTGGAGTGGCAGGGCTTTGTAACCAAGCTTCCACGACAGAGAAAGGATAATAAAACTCACTGGTATATTATTAAATCCTTTAAGTATCTGTTTGGGATGTGCACTGATGGGTTAAACCTGTATACTGGGGTTATAAGGTTGTTCAGCAGTTAAAATTGATAAAAAGAGGTTGAGGTTGGATATTATTAATCAGACTAAGCCATAAATCACTTAAGTATCTCTTATAAGTATTTGATTACCTTGGCATGGTTTCTGGATATAAATATAACTGGGTCTCTGGTCATCAATATCCTCAAAAGAGCTCTTTATTTATAAGTTTTTGAATCCCAATATTGTCCTTCTGAGGGTTGCAGGGGCTCAAAGGGACAGACACTGAGGCTATCAGTGTAACCAATGGTATTCTCTAACATTTTCTTGGTGCTTTAGCACGGGTAGCATCTAATTCCATAGGGTATGGGAATTATTCTACTGTATGATTGATGTTTGGATGTGTGAATAACACTAATCTGTCCTTATTATGTATTATTTAATTAATTATCCTTATTAAATGTTCCCAGTAAGTTAATTATTATTTAATAGACATTCCTACGGACATTCTGATGTCAGGTGAGTTCTCATTATGTATTAAATAACTGGAGTAAAGTCATGATATTGATTTTACTCCTCATTTTCGAATTTCAGTTGATTTACTAAAATAATTACTTAAAAATATAACTCATGGGTATTCATGTAATATTTTTACATCATTAGTTTTCTTATTATGTCACAAAAATATTGATTTCTAGAAACTCCCATTATAGTATATACAATTATTTTAATATATTTGTAGAATTTTTCATTGTCTTATTTTTGACATTCTTGGTACTTTGAATAATATTTAATAAAAAATATGTATAAAGGTTATTTAAGTATTTTTATATAATTTTATGGACTTTTAGACTATCTACTATCCACAGGAAAATTTATTACATATTTATAATGTTCCTGTGTGGGTTGTAGCATATTTATGCAGTACCTAAGTTTCTCAGGCCACCTTTCACTTTGTCAACCTGTAGTCCCGCGGCTGCATACTTGTCAGAGGCCCGGGGCTGCTTAAACAACTTTGACGGAGTGACAGAGCTGTATCTCAGTTGCGCGCGCGTGGGTTGGCTGCTCCAGCTGCGTGCAGGAATTGTGACAGAACACATTTCCGTCTGTAACTCCTTAAATATACACAACACCTCAATTCTGACTGAATTCTAGGTCTGAAACCTATACTTGAAAATGTGTGTGAAACATTTAATCGGCCAAAAAGCTCAATAATGAAGCCATAGTATTTTGGTTTTTCTTTCCTTAATTATTTAAAAATATAAGGAGTTGGATTTCAAGGGTGGGGTCAGTGAGTGACACTACCTAATTTTGGGTGGAGAACCCATTTCCATAATAATATTTATGGTTTTCCTACTCCTTCTTAGGTTAATTGTATTATTATTATTTTTATGTTATTTTTGTTACTCTTGCAGCTTGCTCTGCAATGGTAGCAAGCTGAAATTCCCCCACTCCAACATATGGCCATATCTGAAAAAAATGTGGAGCATGTTGTGAAAAAATTCACTCCATGTGCATTTAAGTTCCTCTTTCTGGCTCTGTAATTTCTGAGATTTATTGGTCCATCAGGTATTTTATTCTCTGTTAACCATTCATCTTTGTCTGCGTATTCTCCTTGGTATCTTACTAAGTATAGTCTAACATCTTTTCCTTGTACTCCCTCTTTCTTGTCTCTCAATATCCTGATGACTTTCCCTTTTTCTTTCACAGTTTCAGGTTCTATTGGGATTATTGCTGGAGGGGGGTTGCTACCTTCTCTTGGTTGAAAGTATTTTACTAGGCTAACAGGAAATACTGGGTGTTTTCTTGATAATTCTTCACTCAAGATTACTTCTGCATCATTTTTGCCATGCAACTTTTTGATAACAAATGGTCCAACAAAGGCTGGTTTCAGCTTTCTGTTACCTGATAGATTGTTGAAGTTGGTAGTGGATATCAAGATCTGATCTCCTATTCTAAAGTCAGGTTCCCTATGTGATTTTTCCCATCTTTTTTTTTCTATTCTACTGCTTCTTCTACACACTTTTGAGCATGATTATTTCCCAGATCTATCATCTTCTTAAATTCAAGAGATGTTGGATCAATAGTGGCAAAGTTATAGTTTAAGTTATTCCTAGGGAGTTTTGGAATCCATCCTCTTTCTAGTATGTAAGGGTCTTCTTTGGTAGTAGAATGTTTACTGCTGTTATAAGCCATTTCTAGGGCTTGGAGTAGGCTTACCCAATCATGGCAATAAACCTCTGAGTTTTTCTATTCTAGACTAAAGCTACAGAACCTTCTTAACATATCTTCTAGGGTCTGTATCATTCTTTCAGCTAATCCATTAGTTTGGGGATGGTATGCTGTAGAAAATGCTAGAGTATTACCCATTATATCATGTAGATTCCTCCAAAACTCAGAGGTGAATTTGGGGTCTCTGTCACTGATTATATTCTTGGGTATACCAACATCAGCTTTGATCCTGTTCCAGAATAGTAAAGCTACATACATAGCACTGTCTTCTTTGTGGTTAGGTAAGAATTTTGCCTTCTTAGATTATCTTTCAACTATAACCAGGACAGAGTTATATGAATGAGTACCTCCTGGGGGGAGGCCGGTGAAAAAATCCATATTGATGATTTCCCATCTAGTTTTGGGTTCAGAGATCTTCTGTAGGAGTCCAAACCTTTTTCCAGTAGTTTTATTAGATTTGTGGCAAGTCTCACAGCTAGTAACATTCTTAATAGTGATTTCTTTCCAGTCTATCCTCCAAGCATTTTTTTTTACTTTCTCCAAGATTCTTTCTGTGGATAGATGCCCTGATGAGCAGTTGTCATGGCATTCCTGGATTATATGTTGTATATGTTCTTTGTTTCTTAGTACTAATACACTGGAATGTTGGTGTCTGTAGTAAAGGAGACCATCCCAAAAGGTAAACCTTCCTGCTTTATAGGGTTTAAGTAATGAAGCAGGTAAACTATTTATCATAGCTGCTTATGGGGATTCACTTTCCATAATGGTAATCAGCAGCTTGATTTCAGGGGAGTAGTTGTCCCTTACTAGGTTGAAGAAGGCAGTATCTAATTCACATAAGTGGATCCCCATTATTGGAGCATTTAATGCAAAAAGATTGATGTTCAAGATAGGAAAGATATCTTGATCCTCAGGTTCATATGCTGGATTGTTAGAGTCATTAGGCAAAGCATTCCTACGTAGACTATCAGCATTCTGATGTTTAGCTCCAGCTTTATGCACTATAGTCATCTGACCTCTATACTGTTGTATAGCAATTTGCCACCTGAGCATATGTCTGCTGGGGGTTTTCATGTTCATGAGAATTCTTACAGTATTACATTCCATGATCACTTGGAAAGTGGTGCCTTCTAAGTAATATTTGAGCTTTTATAAAGCCCATAATAGAGCAAAGCATTCCAGCTGACTGGCTCAATATCTCTTTTCTGTGTCTTTTATCTGTCTAGATAGGAAGAGTACTGGTTTCTCCACTGGTCTTTCTTTTTCTATACTTTCTTGATTTAGAGCAGCTCCTAACCCTTCCATACAGGCGTCAATGTACAGTTTAAAGGGCTTGGAGTAATCTGGTTGAATGAGTAAAGGAGTAGATGTCATAGCTATTTTTAGTTCCTCATAGTTTTTCAATCTCTCATGAGTCATTTCAAATAGAGTGTTATTGTTTCATATTTTGTACAGACTCTTAGTTAGCATAGCAAAATTTGGTATCTATTGTCTGTATTAACTGCAAAAACTAATGAAAGACATTAAATCTGTTTTGTTTTGAGGCATGGGTCTATTCATGACAGCAGCTGTCTTATTTTGATCAGCAGCTAGAGTTAGACCAGAGACTATATGCCCTAGGGCTTTCAATTCTCCATAGCCAAAGTTTCATTTCTTCATGAATACTTTTAATCCTGCTCTGGAGATAGTTTGGAGTACTCATCTTATTTGGTTGATATCAGTATCCAAATCATCAGAGTATATGATAACATCATCTATATATACCATCATCCATCCTTGTCTGATGTATGTACCTAGAACTGTATCCATTGTTCTCTGGAAGTTTGATGGGGCATTCTTTATACCAAAGGGCATCCTAAGATATTCATATATTCCCAAATGGCAGATTATTCTCATAAACTTCCTGCTTTCAGGGCTTATAGTTATCCTGGTGGAAAACTTTAAGCATATCCATAGTAGTGATATATTTGGCCTTGGACAAGTTATGTAGAGCATGATCAATCCGGGTTATAGGATAATAATCTGCCTGAGTATAATTATTGGGCATTATGAAGTCTCCTACCATTATTGACTTGTCATTATGCCAAGCTATGATTACAGGTTTGGTCACCTCTACTTGCTCATTGTGCCCTACTTTCCTTAATAATTTTAAGTATATCAGTTCTTGGATATGTTCCTCAAGAGCTATTCTAGACTTAGGACTAGAGGGATAGGCTGGTCTTCTTTGTTAGAATAACTGATCTCTGTACTCCCTCAACTCGGTACGACTTCAACTAGGCACAACCCGGTGCAGCTACTTCAATTCCATAATCCCCACTCCATCTTCATCACAATCCCGCTCCATCTTCATCACCCTGCCTGCTCCACCTTGATCACCCTTCCTCCCCTGCTCCATCCTCAAATCCCAATCTCCTTTCAACATTCATCCTTGACTCCTCATCATCATCCTTCCCTTTCTCCCCTGCTCCCGCTCCTCCAATCATTCTTATTCCTTCAATCCTCATTTCTCCATCTCATTCGTTCAATATTCCTCCCAGCTCCTTTCCATCAATCTTTTCCTTCATTTCATTTTCATCTCTGTTCTCAACTCTTACTTCTTGTCTACCAAACATCTCCTCCTTTGTCCCTTCAGTACCTCAAACTACCAATCAGTTATCCTTCTTTCTGTCTAGACCTGAGATCACATTTTTACGCTCTTTTATCAATTTCTTGTTTCTGATTTCTGCCTTGCAGTCTGCTGGTCTTATTTTGAAATACATTCATTTCATTCTTCTTGGTTAAAATCCAAAACCCCACCAACTCAACCAACCAGGCAACAAAATGAACACCCCAGGACCAGCAGACTCTAATTCCTCTCTACTGAAAACCTTGACAGACTCCATCCCTAACCTCACTGAAAGCAATTTCTCTCTATGGCGGTCAAAAATCCTCACAATCTTCTCTCTCAAAGGTATTGCTCAATGGCTCTCATCAACCAAACCAGAAAAATGTGCTGTTGACTTCAACCTCAAGATAGTTGGATATATCCTGGCCAAGCTGGATAACAAGACCTACGTGAATTGCGTGAAAGAATACCATCTCTCCAACGGCATTGAACTATGGAACCCAATAAATGAATTCTTTGCCTCCTCTCAGACCGCCAATTGATCCAGGGTCTTCTTCAACTTTTTCAATCTCCAATTTTACCCCAGAAACATTGAGAAATTCATCACTGAAGCTAAAGCGTGCCTGATGCAAATCTCCAAAATTGGCATCAAGATGGATGACAACATCGTAGCCTACCTCCTCCTGTACAAATTCCCTCCACAATTGGAACATTTGAAAACTACAATAACTCACTCTCTAGGAGAAAGGAAGATAGATGGAAACTTGGTCCTAAGACATCTCAACCAGGTGAAGCACAAAGTTGCCTCAGGATCTCAAGCCTCCACCATGACTATGCAACAAAATCTCCTGATGTGCAAGGCAAACTGGCACAACCCACAAGCCAACCATCCTAATGAGCAATGTTTCTGGTTATTTCCCCACCTGAGACCCAATCCCTTGACACACTCCGCTCCCTCCCCTAAAGCCAATCCCTCTAGCACCAATGCTACCACTTCCGCTCAACTCTCTTTCACCTTTTCCATGTCCCATTCACATCATCTCAATCAAATTTAAATCATTCTTGATTCAGGCGCCTCTCAGAGCATGTTCAACCATCCTCAATTATTTGAAAACCTCAAGGAGGATAATACTGTCATCCAAACTGGCAATCTTGGCTCCTCAATAATTGCTTTGGGACAAGGGACTGCAACCCTTATCACCTCTCACTCAGAACTCAACCTCAAGAATTCCCTCTTTGTTCCTGACATAGCCATGAACTTGATCTCCTTGGGTCAACTCATTCTCGGGGGCTGTTCCCTGAAACTTACAGCGTCCAACAAGTTTGTGATCACATTCAACTCCAAGATCATCCTAGAAGGCTACATCAAGGAAAATCTCATGTTAATCAAAGAATCCACCCATCCAATCACTCCCACTGCTCACTCCTTCACATCCTTCTCCACCCTCCATAGAAGATTTGGCCACTCCTACTCCAACTCAGTCAAGCTAATTGCTAGAGATTTCCCAAAGTTAAAATGGGACAATCTTGATTGCATCTTGTGTGCTCCAGGAAAGATCCCCAAAACTCCCTTCAAAGGAACATTTCCCAGAAGCAATGCCAAATTTGACAAAATCCACACCAACCTCTGTGGCCCAATACCTCCTCCATCCAAATCTGGAAACAGATTCTTTCTTGTTCTCACTGACAGCTTCTCCCGCTTCAAGACTTGCCTTCCCATCAAATTCAAATCCAATGCTTCCAGCAAGATAATTAAATTCATCAAACTTCATTCCACCCAATTTAACAAAAAGCTGAAACAATTTCACTCCAATAACGGCGGAGAATTTCTCAACAATCAACTGACTTTGTTCTTCTCCAAAAACGTCATCCTCCACTCCACCTCAGAACCCTACACTCCTCAGAATAACCCTATTGCCAAAAGAGCTAATTGCACCTTGATCAAAGCCGCAAGGACTGTAATTCTTGACATGAAGATCCCTCTCATCATGTGGGATGAGATCATTTCCAGCTGCTGTCTCATCCTAAACCTCATTCCCTCCAAACTCAACAAAACCTCCCCATTCAAACTCTGGAAATCCTCTTCTCCCAAGTTGTCCCTCATCAAAATTCTTGGCTCAAAAACTATTGTTCTCAACCAACAACAGAATCTCTCCAAGTTTGCCAAAAAAGGGATGGAGGGGATTTTGGTGGGATTTGATCTGGACCTGCAATCCTATTGAGTTTTCTGTCCCAAATTTGGTGACGTCATCCACTCAAAACACGTTAAAATCTTTGAAAACACTTCATTCTCTTCCTCCTCTCCTCCTCCCTCCAACTCTCCCTTTGATCCTCTTCTATCCCTAAATGAAACGCTCACTGATCTCCTGAATTCTTCCACCCTTGCAAATCCTTCCCCTTTACAATCTCAATTTAATCAGAGTTCAGAATTCCCCACTTCTGACTTCACCAAACCCGTCCAAGACAATCATCCACCGTCCCACTCCATACAAGACAACCATCCACTCTCCCCTTCATCTCACTCATCTGATCACACCTCCTCTGAATCCAACGTTGGAGAGATAGCGCAACAACTCACCAATCCATCCCCCTACACCCTGCACGATAGAACCAATCTCAAAACCCCGAGGTTGCTATGGCTTCATGGCTCACATTGTTCCCAGAAACTATCCCAAGGTCCTTAAATCCCCCAATAAACCTCACTGGCTGGACTAAATGAAGGTGGAGACCAACGGAATTGAAAGCCACAATTTATGGGAAAGCTGACACTCCTTGCCCCTTGGTCAATCCGCTCTCTCCACTACCTGGGTGTATTGCCTCAAAGACAACCCTGGCGGGAATGGAATAATCTACAAATCTTGTCTGTGCGTCCAGGGATTCAAACAGCAGGTATTCCTTGAATACGGCGAAACCTATGCACCCACTGGCCTCATAACCACTCTCCGCACCCTTCTTGCCTACTCCTTTCACCACAAACTGAAGACCATTCAGATGAACATCAAATCAACCTTCTTGCATGCCCCTTTGGAGGAAGAAACATACATCAAGCAACCCGATGGATATGACTGTAAATTTCCATACCTCCAACTCAATAAGGCTCTTTATGGCCTCAAACAAGCTCCCAAAAGCTGGTGTGACACCTTAAAACAATGGCTCCACTACCAGAAATTCAAGTCATCTGTCGCTGATCCCTGCCTATTCATCAACCATTCCAAATCTCTGTACGTCTTTGTCTACGTCAAAAATCTCCTGATTGTGGGCAAATCCAATTCCTTCCGGTCCAGACTCAAGGACCAATTCAACATCTCCCATGAAGGAAAGATATCCAAAATCCTTGGAAATCATATCGTCACACACAGTGACAATCTTCTCCTTCGCCAACCCAAAGATATTGCCAAGGCCCTTCAGGAGCTAGGCCTGAGCAAATCCAAACCCATCACCACTCCCATGACTCCTAATGTGAAACTATTTCCCGCCTCCAAAGAGGATCACAAAAATTTCCTGCAACTCAACATCAACTTTTGCTCAGAAACAGGCTACTTGAACTTCATTGCCAGTTGCACCAGACCAAATCTTTTGTACGCAGTCTCCAGCCTATCTTGTTTCAACAATTGACCCAGGGTGTCCCATTGGAAGCAAGCCAAGCATGTCTGGAGATATTTCAACACCACCCGTGAGCTCGCCCTACGTCTGACATCTTCAAATTTCAAATATGACATCAAGAGCTACAGCAACTCCAATGGGGGAGATGATCCAATCAGCAGTAGAAGTCATACTGGCTTCATCATCATGCTCTACGGGTGCCCTTTTGCGTGGCATAGTAAGCTACAGTCCTCCATATCTCTCTCCTCAACCAAAGGAGAGCTCAAGTACCTGGTTCTTGCCCTTCAAGAGAATATTTGGCTCCAAAATCTCATCCTCAATCTGAATCCCAATCTGAAGTTGACTCACTGCGCTTACATCAACAATAAAGCCCTCCATGACTTGGTCAATCTGGACACCCATGACAACTCATTGAAACATGTAAACATACACGTCAAATGGCTGCAAGAGAATAAAAATGAAGGAAATCTATTAACCACCCTGAGCACATCCGGAGAAAATCTTGCCAATTCACTTACCAAACCAGCTATAAAACCATCCGTGATCAATTTGACCTCCGAGCTCCTTTGCTCTCCCTTATAGACACGTTGGTGTGTTGAAATAACTGATCTCTGTACTCCCTCAACTTGGTACAACTTCAACTAGGCACAACCCGGTGCAGCTACTTCAATTCCATGATCCCCGCTCCATCTTCATCACAATCCCACTCCATCTTCATCACAATCCCGCTCCATATTCATAACCCTGCCTGCTCCACCTTGATCACCCTTCCCTTCCTGCTCCATCCTCAAATCCCAATCTCCTTTCAACATCAATCCTTGACTCCTCATCATCATCCTTCCCTTTCTCCCCTGCTCCCGCTCCTCCAATCACGCTTATTCCTTCAATCCTCATTTCTCCATCTCATTCCTTCAATATTCCTCCCAGCTCCTTTCCATCAATCTTCTCCTTCATTACATTCTTGTCTCCCTTCTCAACTCTTACTTCTTTTCTTCCCAACATCTCCTCCTTTTTCCATCAAGTACCTCAACCTACCAATCAGTTATCCTTCTTTCTGTCTAGACCTGAGATCACATTTTTACGCTCTTTTATCAATTTCTTGTTTCTGATTTCTGCCTTGCAGTCTGCTGGTCTTATTTTAAAAATAAAGTGATTTCATTCTTCATTCTTAAGTTTGGAGGATAAGGAGGCTTAATAGTCAATGTTAATACCATATCATGTCCTTTGATATCACCAATGGTATGATCTTTTGTACAAAAAGCATTTTGGTTCTCAAAGCAGACTGTCAATATATCTTTCTTATTTTCCTCAGAAAGTTTCATATTCAGAGCTGCTTGAGAGAAGTATTCTTGATCAAGTCTTCTAAATTCTTTTGATTAGTAGAAGGGGGGAAGTTAGATTGGAAGGTGCATATCTTAAACTTCTTGTTCCAATTACCACCCACTGTAAAGTATCTCCCTTTACTCTGGAACACATCTATACCATATAGAAATAAAGCATCATTACCTATTATCAGGTAGTCACATAGTCCGTTGAGCAATCCCACAAATTCCACTTGTTTTCTCAAAGATCCTTTAGTATGGGGTAGTATTATAGGAGCAGTCCATACTCCAATGGTATTCATGGTAGAGTTGCAAGAGCTAAACTTGGCTTTTAGTGTAAGAAATAAAGAGAGCTAGAGCTCTAGTGAGATGAAAGGATTAAAGAATGAGTGAAAGGGGCTTGTAACGTCAAGCGTAACGGACCTGAGATCAGGAGGAAAAGGACACTCCGGTTGATGTATTAGCTGAACAGATAATGAATTCCACTTGAGAGCACTGGTGTTTATATAGACTAAATACACTATAGGCTGACAAGTGGTTGAGTACAAAATTAATAAGGTAAAATTAGCATAAGCAGTTTAAGTGACATGGTAAGTGAAATGCTATGACTAAAGAGTCTGATAGCCATGACTAAACAGTCTGATAATCACAATACTACAACACAGCCCAGTTACATTTTACCTGTTGTTTTAGTACTTGAAGGTTAACAATAATAAGATCAAATCAATCCAATCAATGGTACTCTGAACTCCAGTGAAAATCACAAAAATGAAAACTCAAAATCTAACATTTGGGACCGGCAGAAGGTGTTCTTTCCAATTGGGATCCCGTTTGCTTAAGAATTCAGCACAAAAACATGAGCGGAAAGCTCCACTATCCAGTAATAACCTTATAGGTCTGTCTTTATACAATCCTGTTGCATAGCAAGTTTGACCAGTAGTATAACTTTTGCCACTCATAGTTTTAACTGTTAATGATTTAACGTCCATGATATGTCTAGGAATTATGGTAGGATCCCATTTTTGGGTCAAACTAGAATCCCCATGAATGTTATTGATTTATATAGAAGTTTCTATATCTCCTTCTATAACAGAAACAGGGTTGGTCAGGATCAATTCACATTCAGAAAGGGATCCTTCAGTATCAGCTATATCTTTATAGTTCTGATTCCCTTCAGCCTCCTGCTCTCCTTCCAAGACTGCAATATTTCTTTTTGGTAATGGGCAGTCTTGTCTCATATGCCCTGTCTTGTTACAATTCCAACCAGTTCCAGGCATCCTCTTTTTGTCCCTGTTCTCATTAGGTTTCTTATTATTAGAGGTATTTATCAGAGGGGGTTTTTCTCTTGTTTTGTTGATGTTGAAGTTCTCTCTGGGTCTAGAAGGCACCTTCTTATCTAACCCATTCATGTCTATGACTTCTTCTAACACATTGATTAGAGTTGATAAGTCAGCATCCATACTCATCCTGCATCTTACACTATGGTTAAGATTTTCAGGACACAAGTTGAGGAGTCTTTCATTTACCCAATCTTTATCAGCATCTGGATAGAAGCAATCTAGTCTTTTCTTTTTTTCAAAGCACCATTTGTGAGACTTATCCTTGGAGAGATCAAATGAGGAATTTTTGAAATTTTTCATCATTTTTCTTTTCCACATTCTAGAACCAAATTATTCTTTATTTAGAAGTTTCCAAGAATTCCATGGGAAGGATCCTCCTTTTTATCTTTTACTGATAAACCAGTTCAAAGCTACTCCTTAAAATATTCTCCGCAGCCTGACTACAGCTATAGCTTCTGGTAAGTCATAGGAGTTAATAGTATAGTCAATAAATTTAATGAAATTTAAATGATTGTATTCTCCTTCACCGCAGAACTTAGGCCCTTCAGAAATAGGGGGTAAACGTTTGAGGGCTTGCTACATCTCAGGGGTAGGACTAGGCCTGAAGGTTTCACTCCTATGCATTCCTAGTAAGGGTGGTGCATAAGGAGTATTTGTTTGTCTCGGAGGTTTTGGTTCCTCTGTGGTACTCCCCAAGGGGTTGGTCAGAGGGACTTTTAAGTCTCTAAGATCATTCTTGATCAGATTAAGTTGCAGGTTCACTTTATTATTAAGCAGATCTAATTTCTCACTAAGGGATAGAATGGAGCTGTTATTGGTGGTTACCAATTCTTCTTTTAAAGGTTGCAAAGAAATAATAAAATCTTCTTGGATACCTGATAAAATATTCTCAATTTTTTGATTCTGTCTGATCCTACCTTGATTAATTGTCTCCAAAAATTGTTCTGTGTGTTCTTTGATATCTTCCATTCCTACAGTTTTTGTTTGGTTTTTGATCAATTTGGCTACTCCTGAGGTTAATTTATCCATTTGGGTATAAACACCGTCCAAATTTCCACAAGAAATCTTGAAATTATGGCGCATATCATTAGAAAAAGAAGTAATTACATCAGAGGTTGGTTTGGGCTCAGAATTAGAGGCTAAATGTTGTACACCTTTTTCCATTTTTGAGCTAAGGATATTATCTGATCGCAATCCTTCTTTCCCTTTGGCTTGGGAAAGGAAGAAGATCTCTTCTTTCCTGATCCTTTGCCTTTCAGTTGGGCTAATTGATCCCAATGATTCCACTTTTCTACGTAGGATTCTACCTCTTGCCTTAGAATCATTTTCTGAAGAGCTATCTGGGTAGCTTTTTCCTGTTAGATGATCTTTTTCATAGATACCATGTCCTCTTTGGCTTGGGCTTCTTTGAACTCTTCCCAATATTTCACTTTCTCTCTGACTAAGTCTTTGATCCTGGCTTCCTTGGCCAGATTCTGCTGGGGTGGCTGCAGGGAATCTTCTTGTAATGGAGGGTGGCTTAATTCTACTACCTCCTCTGGCTCTAGGTTGGGGGAGGGCAGAAGTACTTGGGGCTGTTCCTTGTCCATCAACATTTGATTCATGGGTTCCAGTCCCCCCATGGTTGTCATTATTGGTGGTCTCAAGGTTACTGGGGGCTCCTGGAAAAGATCCATAGGAGGGAATTCTCCCTGAGGCTCTTGTGTTATGTCTATTTATATTTGAATTAAATTTTTATAAGTATTTTTCTTTCTACAGAAAAAATCTGTAAGAATAAGTTTTATTTGAAACTCACTTAAGTTGATATTCAAAGTTACCAAGACTTTATTGGGATTAAATTGGTCCTTAGTAGGTAATTCTACTGGGTCTTGGTGTGTTCCAATGAGGTCTTCACCCATCCAATGAATATTTTCAGGGCATCCAGAGATATCTGGGACTTCTTGATCCAATAAATCAGTTTCAGTGGTGGTGGTTTCTGGTATAGGAGGGTTCACTGATGTTAAAAGGTCATTTTATTGGTCAATAAAATATATTAATATTATAAAAAAATAATATGGTAATACAATTTGTATACTTACTTTTATATTTCAAAAATTAATTTATACGGTATTTCTTCCAAGCTTTATGTTTCCTTAAAAAGGCCTGGAAGTTGATATGCCTCTGAGGATCTTCTTGTTCAAGGATTTTATCTAAGTGTTTATGTGCAGAAGAGATATTAAGTTGCTCAGCTTGAGTTAAAGCTTCCCAACCAGTAGGTTTATAATTTTTAATATATTCTTCTTTTCTTATCTTTAAAAGATTTGAATAATAGGGTATTAATTCTGCATTGGTTTTTAAATCCACTGCAAAACAATTTAATTGTGAATCACAGTTATAAAATCAGATAAATTTATCTTTGATTTGATTTTTTGTGAAATGTCTGGTCCAATGTATTAAATATAATAAAATGGAATATTTCCCGGCCAGACCCCCAATTGTCAGCCTCCTGGATGCCAAGACCCTTTCTATCCTTTAGCTACCAGAGGTGATAGAATAAATAATAAATATTTTATTTAATAGATGCAGCAAAAATCTGTAAAATATTTTGATAAAGCTTATTGCAAGGTTAATTGGTTTGGTTATAGTTTATTGTGATAAATCAATATAGATAAATTGATCATTAAATATTTTTATAGAGGGGACACAATTATATTGGGGATCTTTAACATATCTCCAGTGATTTCAGTATGAAAACACGTAGTCCTGGTTACTTTAGGCTCTTTATTTTAAAGGTTATTTTTCCCAAAGATAATATGTATATAAAATATATGGTGGAGTGGCAGGTCTTTGTAACCAAGCTTCCACAACAGAGAAAGGATAATAAAACTCACTGGTTTATTATTAAATCCTTTTGGTATCTGTTTGGGACGTGCACTGATGGGTTAAACCTGTATACTGGGGTTATAAGGTTGTTCAGCAGTTAAAATTGATAAAAAGAGGTTGAGGATGGATATCATTAATCAGACTAAGCCATAAATCACTTACTTATCTCTTATAAGTATTTAATTACCTTGGCACAGTGTCTGGATATAAATATAACTGGGTCTCTGGTCATCAATATCCTCAAAAGAGCTCTTTATTTATAGCTTTTGGAATCCCAATATTTTCCTTCTGAGGGGTACAGGGGCCCAAAGGGACGGAAATTGAGGCTAGCAGTGTAACCAATGGTATCCTGTCACTTGTTCTTGGTGCTGTAGCACGAGTAGCATCTAATTCCACAGGGTATGGGAATTATTCTACTTTATGATTGATGTTTGGACGTGTGAATAACACTAATCTGTCCTTTTTATGTATTATTTAATTAATTATCCTTAGTAAATGTTCCCAGTAAGTTAATAATTATTTTAATAGACATTCCTACGGACATTCTGATGTCAGGTGAGTTTTCATTATGTATTAAATAATTGGAGTAAAGTCATGATATTGATTTTACTCCTTATTTTCGAATTTCAGTTGATTTACTAAAATAATTACTTAAAAATATAATTCATGGGTATTCATGTAATATTTTTACAACATTAGTTTTCTTAGTATGTCACAAAAATATTGATGTCTTTAAAATCTCATAATAGTATATTAGAGTATCTTAATATATTTTTAGAAGTTGTCATTGTCTTATTTTCGACATTCTTGGTACTTTGAATTATATTTAATAAAAAATATATATATAAAGTTTATTTAAGTATTTTTATATAATTTTATGTACTTTTAAACTATCTACTATCCGCAGGAACATTTATTACATATGTAGAATGTTCCGGTGTGGGTTGTAGCATGTTTACCTGGTACCTAAGTTTCTCAGGCTGCCTGTCACTTTGTCAACCCGTAGTCCCGTGGCTGTGTTCTTTTCAGAGGCCTGGGGCTGTTTACATAACTTTGACGGGGTGACAGAGGTGTATCTCAGACGCGCGTGGGTGCATTAGCTGCCGCGGCTGCGTGCGGGAATTGTGACAGAACACATTTCTGCCCATAACTCCTAAAATATACACAACACCTCAATTCTGACTGAATGTTAGGTGTGAAACCTATACGTGACAATGCGTGTGAAGTATTTAATTGGCCAAAAGTTCAATAGTGGTGTGGTGGTATTTTGTTCTTGCTTTCCTTAATTATTTGAAAATATAAGCAGTTGGATTTCAAGAGTGGGGTCAGTGATTGACCTATCTAATTTTGGGTGGAGAATGCATGCTTTCAATAATATTTATGGTTTTCTTACTTCTTCTTAGTTTAATTTGATTATTATTATTTTTATTTTATTTCTTTTAATTTTGCAGCTTGCTCTGCAATAGTAGTCAGCTGACAATGGATGTTATAACTGGTCTTGATCAAGTTCTTTTTTCAGTATTAACTCAATCTTTCATTCTTTAATTTTCCAACTTGATTGGAGTCTAAAACACTGGGGTAATCTCCAAATATTTTGGCTTTCAGGTCTAGGATGTGAGAAAGTGTTTCAAAATTCTTTCCTTTGGATTATAGAGGGATTGCCAAGCATTATCTGGATTGGCTGTTGATTTCAGTGAGAAATTATCTATTATTTTTTATTGAGGCTGGGTTAATGGGCCAAATTTGTTCTAGATGGAGTTCCTGAAAGGTTCTGGATGCTTGTTTTTTTGGCTTTTGAAGGAGGCTTTGGGTATCTTTCCAATGGTTCAGGACTTGCATATATTTTCTGGTTTCACTGGTATGTCCAACTTGCTTCAAATTCTATGGCAGCTGATATGTCCAAGGAACTTGCTTAGGAGTTCTGAACTGGAGAGGAAATATTTTTATTTTGGTATGTGTAGAGGTATTAAATGCAGGTTTTTCTGATAGTGTCCTTTGAGAATTTTTCTTCCTTCCTTTGATACCAAAAAGTTTTTGAGTCCAAAGAAAATTTTTTATTTATATAGGATTAGAAAACAGATGGATAGGATATTTGCTGAAATACGGTGTAAGACTCCAAACGGTGCTAGGCTGTGGCAGTTCTGCGGAGGGGAAAGGTGCTGTTTAGGCTGCCCTCCTGAGTGTTACAAAAATATTTAAATGTAACCAAGATCAAGGTCCAGAACCTGGTAAATGAGGAATCAAGGAGTAGAGGATAAATATGATAATAGTTTGGTAGCGACGGAACAGCACTATCTGAGACAAGATTATGCAGGGAAAACTTGAACAAAAGAAGTTAAAGTCTTCCTAGAGTTCAAAGAACAAAAGCTGTTGTGTGTCAACAATGCCCACAAGCTAACAACTCTGGTCGTCAGCAGAAGATTGGGGATGATCAACTCAAACCCAAGCAACCTCCAGGTTCTCAATGAACCTGCCCAACTCTTGGCAATCAAGCGCTTGAAGGGTACCAGATAACTGTGGGTGGCTGTACAGGACAAAGCACAATGTTTAAAAAGCTCTAAAGCAAACAGTAACTGATTTGAAGCAAGGATAACCTCAACACTTCTCAAGGGACTCAAGAGTAGGCTGGCAGAATGCAACTCCAAAGAAGCTAAGGGGAGGTATAACACTCCAGGTCTTAAGCTTAATAAGGCCTCTTCAATCAATTGTGATTGGCTCCAGAAAGGTGCTCAGGGATCAGGACCAGTATGGTCAGAGAAAGGGATCAAGGAGTGGTATGACACACTCAAAAAAATTCCAACAGACAGAATTTTCTTCAACCAGCAAGGCTATTGGTTGGTGATAAGGATCAGGGATAAAGGGTTGAGTATGGAGGCTCAATGATCAAAGGTGTGCTGATTTTATTCTGGATCCTTCCATGTTCTGATGATTTCCAATGATGATCAAAAAAGGAAGGGGAGAGCCCCTCCTTATATGGGCAGGAGGCCCTGTTAGACTATATACAACGGATTCTACGAATAGAGCGGAAAAGGGAAGGCAACCGTGTGGTCACTTGCGTCCGTCTGTGGATGGGCGCGTGTAACAATACCAGAGTCACCCACCCCTTGTCCAAAGGCGGAAGCGGGTGGGAGAGAGAAATGAACCAAACCGCCGCGGATGTCCGAGGGCGGTCGTTGGCACTCTTCCAAAGGCGGAAGCGGGTGGGAGAGAGAAATGAACCAAACCGCCGCGGATGTCTGCAGGCGGTTGTTGGAACTCTTCCAAAGGCTGAAGCGGGTGGGAGAGTCCCAGGAAAGGTGACGGATGAAGTCCATGAGAGCGCGGATGGGCGGATAAGAGATTGGTTTGAGAAAGTTGAGTAAATCCTGACGGCCTTGAGATCCACGACTGATAGATCAAGTGCAATGGGAGGTTTGACGGATCCAAGGATTTGCCAAATGCTTGGAGGTGCGGTCGGGATGGATTCAGTAAATCATGGATGAGCGCCGCGCGATGGTAGCAATGAGGAGATTGGGACACGCGACAACAAAGATGAAGACACGCAAAAACAAAGATGAGGACGTTCTATGACAACGGCGGAGATGACAAGCAACACGGATAAAGGACGCGTGACGCGCGCGGATGAAAGAAGCGCGGCGCGGCGCGCGTGCGCGGGTAAAGGACGGTTTGGATGAGCCTGAGGATAAGTTATTCAGCCAGACGGTACGTTTGCGCAACAGTTTATGGATTGAGGTCTTAAGGCAGCCAAGGTGTCCAGGATGGGGCACCACATCTCTCTCCCCATCTTACAGACTGTCCCTAGTCTGCTCCCAAGTTTGATGCCATAGAAAAAAGAAAGGAAAGAAAGATGATTGAAACCAAAGAATGGCCATTTTGATCCTGAGAGTGGTTGAGAAAAAATTTGTCAATCCAACCAAAAATTCTAGAAGTGGCTGAGATAAAATGAAGGAGGGGTCCCAAGTGCTCACACGAGTGGCATGAAGTAGAGTTTTCACAAAACAACAAGGATCTTGCCCAGATGGTGCACAAATTGGGAGGACTTACTTCCGGACCAAGTTGCCTCCACAAGAGTGAAATTTCTTGACCTGATCAGCAGAGAACCTTCTGGCCATCTGAGTACCATCCAGCTCCTCCAAAAGATATGATCCACCTCTAACTTTACGGACTACTCGGTAAGGACCATTCCAGCGGTTAGAGAAAAGCTTTCCCCACTGAGTTTCCAAGGAACAATTATAAGCCAATACCAAGTCACCAGGGTTTAAAGGGTCCCTGATTCGATTCCGGTGTTTTTCTTCCCAATACTGAACTAATTTTGCTCTTGATTCCATCATCTTCTGATAAGCTTTGTTACAAATATCTTCACTCTGCTCCAGTTATTTTGATCTGGCAACTAATAGGTCAGTAGTTGATGAAACTTGTTCCCAGGGGATGCCCAAGAAAGACTCCATCTCAAGATCAAGAGGAAGAACAGCCCTCTGACCAAAGATGATTTCATAACGAGAATAACTAGTGGTTCGCTTGGTGGAAATTCAATCAGAGAAGAGGACCAAGGGGAGAAACTTTCAACAATTCTTGCCACTTTCACCCGCCAATTTGACAAGAGCAGCCTTCAAAGGAGCATTGCCTCTTTCCACCATGCCTTGTCCTTCAGGATAATAGGGAGTAGTAACTCTATGTTGTCCAGGGAGCGATTGGATCATTTCAGCAAGTTTTCCACCAAATTCTGAGCCACCATCCGTAGAATAAGACAGGGCCAAGCCATAACACATTGTCCAAGTCTCATGAAGGGAAGCTGCTACTGATTCAGAGCTGAGGTTCTTAAGAAACTTTGCTTCAACCCATCCAGAAAAATCATCTGTAGCCACAATGAGGTACTTAGCTCCACCAGCCTTAATGTGAACCACATCCATAGCAATCCTCCCAAAGACAGTGGATTCTCCAGTGGGGTAACGAATTTTGGCTGGGCGCCTAAGATCACGTTTCTGGCACACTTCACAACTCCTACACCATTGAGCAACGGATTTCTTCAGGGATGGCCACCAGAATCGTTCAGATATTTGTCAATAAGTTTTGGTTTCCCCACAATGACCAAGGCCTTCATGGAGATTTTCCAGGATCAAATCTTGCTTGGAAGGGATAGTGTTCACAACAAGTGCACAAGGAGTTGACCTTTTCATAAGCCTAGAACCTGGGACAAAGAAGTTGGAGGACTTCCTTTTAAGGGACCAAAATTCTTTGGCAGAGAGATCAGGGGGTCTTTGGAGAGTTGAAAGGTACTGCTCCAACTTAAGCCAGAAACCTTGCTAGAAACCAGAGTAATTTTTGGAGGAGAAGGCAAAGACAGGTCGGACCAAGGGTTCTTCCTCATCAAAATCCATTCCAACCTCTGATTCATTGTCTCCAATAGGTTGTCAAGATAAACCATCAGGCATGGTGAAAGATTTTCCAGGCCTGTGAACAATATCAAAAGAGAACAACTGGATGAAAGCCACCCAACAAGTCATGGGAGCATTTGGGAGGCTGGGGGCGTTGATCATTTCAATAATAGATTGTGCATCAACTTTTAACTCAAAGTGTTGACCCCAAAGGACAGTCTGAAGCTTCTTCAACACTCGGGCTACACCGCAAAGTTCCAGTTTAGGCTGGGAGTACCTGGATTCCACATCTGAGAAAATAAGAGATTCATACAGAGCAGGACAATCCAAACCATTTTCATCTTCCTGGTAAGAACAGCCCCAACAGATTGATAACTCGAGTCCCCTGCCAACTTGATCTTGCCGGCTCCGTGTCCATAAGTGATCTTTTTTAAAACAATGTCTTTCCCAACAATTGTTTTGAGCAACTGAAATGATTGTTTGCAGTCTTGGGTCCAAATCCATTCAGCATCATTCCTGGTTAAGCGACGCAAGGGAATACAGATTTTGGATAATGAGGGAATGAAGATCGTGACATAAGTTACAACACCTAGGAAACCTCTAACTTCCGTTGGATTTATTAGGGTAGGCCAGGAGATGATTTTGTTGACTTTAGAGGGTGCCATCCTTCTTCTGTCCTTGCAGACTATATGACCAACGATTTCCAAGGCAGGGACACAGGTGGCAAGTTTTGATCCAGAGACAGTAAGGCCAGATTCCTTGATTCAAAACATAATTCTCTCCAAAACAGTAGCATACTCCCAGACAAATTGTTGGATTCCTGAGTGCTAAGGTAAGAGCTCATTATCATAGTCAGAAACTGGACCTTTAATTCCACCATCATCAATAAAGATACCCGCATGATCCGGGATTTCGTTCTGGAGGATCCACATCATCTGAGCCTGATAGACTGCAACCAAGTTGGTGGCACCTTGAGGCAATGGAGTCAACTTAAATTGACCAAGGGGAGTATCAAAAGTAGTGAGGGGACAAGAAATAGGATGCAAGGATTGTTTGTCATAGCCACCCATAATGTCACCTAGACCATAGCAAGCTCTCCCAGAGAAGGATTCAACAAATTCTTCAGTGGCAGGCGGCATGCCAGAGTCTTTAATAGTAACTTTATTAAGAGGTTTGATATCATGAACTACTCTAAGTTTACCATTACTCTTTAGAACACAGAAAACAGGACTGGAATAGCTAGAAGTCAATTGTTTTTATAAACTGGTTCGGACTCATTTGCAGACCAACTTGATGAATTCTTCAACTTTAGCAGCAGGGATTGGGATCTTTTTCTTTTGCCAAGGGTCATGTTCAACTACCAGAATGATTTAAGGGAGAACATATGATTCTTTCAAGAGACCTCTCTCTTCGTCACAGAATGCAATTGATTTTTCCCTTAGGGACAAGATATTTTTGATCAAATTTAACTCATCAGGAAGAAGCCATCCATCTGGACCAAAATTGACCACTTTCAGACGTTCTTCAGTGACCCAACCAGAGGGAATAAATGGACCAGTGAGGGATTTGGATATACCACAGTAAGGATTGCGGGATAGCGGAGGACACATAAGAGGAGGGTTGAGGTTGACTGGCTGGAACTTCTTTGCAACTGGTTTGTACTTGGTGGCAAAGGAGAGGAATCCCTGCTTCCTCAAAGAATTGACCAGTGAAACCTGACTACAAAAACCGAGGCCGTGTTCCAACATCTTCCAAGTCCAATGTTCTGCTGCGTCCTTGAAAGGTGCCTTCTCCATAAAAGAGGATCCAAAAGATAACACATTGCTCACATGTGTGGCACAGGGTAAAGTTTCAAAAATAACAGTAGTAGAAGCCCTTGGTGGTGCACAATTGGGAGGACTTACTTCTACCCCAAATTGCCTCCACCTAAGATTAAACTCCTTCATACCAAAGCCACCAAGAAAAGAATTGAGATCAAGATCCAGTTTAGGCTCATTTTGGAGATTTGAAACCGGAATAGAAGATGAGTGATCAGGCTGAAAAGAAAAAGGAAAGGAAGATAGAACAGATCCAGACAGAGAAGAAATATTTTTGGATTTTTCAAATTTTTCATATGTTTGGGTTTTGATCTTATTTGGATGAGAAGAAAGTGATGAGGAAAAAGAAAGATGGGCCTCTGAGGTGGGAGTTGGTCCATGAGTTGAAGTCTGAGGCTGAGGAGAACTACAACTATCAGTAGGGCCAACTATTCTGCTAAAAAATGAGGATGAAAGGAATGAGGGTTTTATTTCTGCTTTCCTTTCAGGACAGATTTGGGAGGGTGACCAGGGAAGTCTCTTTCCCAACAACCAGAATCCCAAGAACAAAGGGGGACTTCAATCTTTCTGCCATCAGCATCAGGGAGGAGAATTCTCTCCCCAACTTGATCAGAAAACATCAGGGTAGCACCAAAGTCCATTAAGAAAGGCCTTCCCAAGATCATGGGACCATCCAGACGAGTGAACCAGAAGTGACAGGTGCCAACAAAATTTTGACCAATTTGAACAGGAATATCCTCAGCAATACCAACCAGTTCACAGGACTGATTCCCAATTCCATAGACCGCAGAGTTGAAACTGACCCTTGGGCTAAGTTTAAGCTTGCAGGCCATGGAGTCCGAAATCAAGTTGAGCTGAGAACCCGAATCCACAAGGAGAGAAACCGTTTTAGTTGAATCACCAAGACAACATGGAAGAAAACCAAGAGGACAGGAATACAGGTTAGTATCTGAAGAGGGATCTGTTCCACCAGAATCCTCTATCAGAGTACCAGAGGAGACCTTTAATTCTTCCGGACCAATCTCCACACGTCAACAAGAAACCCATTTCTTCATCCCTTCTGCCACAGATGGAGAGATTGACAGGAGTTCAGCCACAGATAGATTGGGGATTTTAAGATCAGAAATTTTCTTTAATACTCCTTCCACAGCATTAGGGTAGTCCTTGGAGATTCCCCTCTCAAATAAAACTTTGGGCTGGGTGGAGGGAGGAAGATCAGGTGTAATAGGTGACGGAAGAGGATCTGAGAGTTGGGCAGGTTGAAGAGGGGGAGGATCAGAGTTGTCTTGGAACCTTTCCATGAGTGGTTCCCTTTCTACTTCCATGTCTTCCACATCAGAGGAAGGAGGCTCAATTGAAGATTGGCGTTTAACGGGTTTTCGCAGGATGGAGGATGGAACAGGAGGAGACTTATGAGTTTTTGGTTCCTCATGGCGTTTCCTAGCTGGATCGGATTGATAGGTGCCAGGGAAGCTGGAAGAAGTGATAGCTGGAGGATACCAAGGTTGCAGAGTTCCACATGATGATCAAAAATCCACAGAGACCAAGGATGCCTTCTTAGGGGTTGGTGGTTGGTATGAGGCCACCACATGACGGATTGGTCAAGACGAATCAAAAGGGATCAAAGCACCATTAGGAAGGAAAAAATTATTTCCCTTCTGCTCTACTAACTTCTCCTCCTTGTCCTTCTGGAGTTCAGGACATCTACCGGTACCATGGCCTTCCCTATGGCAATAATAACAAACTATAGTAGAATTAGGAACAGAATTAGCAGGTTTAGGAGTGGCTAAAGAGGATATTTTCTGATCTATTTTATTCTCAAATTCCTGAAGTAATTTAGTGATCTCATCTATAGTAGGTTTCTCCCGGTGAGTCTGAGGATTGGGTTTAGGTCTGCGATTGGGTTCCATCTTATTCATGATTTTGTTAGATGCTTGAAAAGAGGGGGCAAGGACTGGTTCAGTGATTTTAGGTTTTTCAAAGGTGAGAGCTGTTTGACCTTTAATCACTGTATCCACAGTATTCCTAAGAACCATGAAAGCAGGGAGCTTGAATCAATTGTCTCTTGTTGTGATCATGGATCCAGATTTCACCAATTCATTTTTAATTCTTTCCTACACTCCTGGGGAGAAAGACTGAAAAAATGGCACTCAAATTTTGTCCAACGTATCAATGTGATTGTTCCGGATAAGATAGGACTGGATAGGGTCCCAAGATTTTCTGAAAGTCTGATAGTCAGAGGCTGAGGAGATACCACCATTGGAGATCCATTGAGAAACCAGGGCATCCAAGTCTTGCAAAGTAAATCTGGCTACATCTATTTTTCCCCAATAGGCTAACATAGCCTCCTTCAGGAGCCACCAGTTGTGAGTTTCGAATCCCTCAAATGATTTGATAACCTCCATAACTTTGTCAGAAGAGATAAAAAACGGTAACTGATAAGCCATATCATATTCACTGGCACCATCCACTTCCGCAGCCATCTCATAGGAGTCCAGGAATTGTTCGACATTGGTCCCATTGAAGCCTAAATTTTTGTTCTGAGGTTTGATTTTGACCATCTTGGCCCGAACAGATAAAGAGGATCCAGCAGATTCCATGTTGAAGGGTTCCTAAGAGATCCAAACGAGCAGAGTTCCCAGGTGGCTCACAAGTGTGGCAAGAGTAGAGTTTCACAAAAACAACAAGGATCTTGCCCAGGCGGTGCACAATGGGGAGGACTTACTTCTAGACCAAGCTGCCTCCACGCATCAGAAAAAAAAAGGAACAAAAAGAAAAGAAAAAAATCGGATTGGATTTCAGGGTTGATTCTTCAAGTTGGGACTGTAAATCCCAAGGTTGCTGGTTTGATCCCGGCCCGGGGGACCAAATGTAAGACTCCAAACGGTGCTAGACCGTGGCATTTCTGCGGGGGGGAAAGGTGCTGTTTAGGCTGCCCTCCTGAGTGTTACAAAAATATTTAAATGTAACCAAGATCAAGGTCCAGAACCTGGTAAATGAGGAATCAAGGAGTAGATGATAAAGATGATAATAGTTTGGTAGCGACGGAACAGCACTATCTGAGACAAGATTATGCAGGGAAAACTTGAACAAAAGAAGTTAAAGTCTTCCTAGAGTTCAAAGAACAAAATCTGTTGTGTGTAAACAACGCCCACAAGCTAATAACTCTGGTCGTCAGCAGAAGATTGGGGATGATCAACTCAAACCCAAGCAACCTCCAGGTTCTCAATGAACCTGCCCAACTCTCGGCAATCAAACGCTTGAAGGGTACCAGATAACTGTGGGTGGCTGTACAGGGCAAAGCACAATGTTTCAAAAGCTCTAAAGCAAACAGTAACTTATTTGAAGCAAGGATTACCTCAACACTTCTCAAGGGACTCAAGAGTAGGCTGGCAGAATGCAACTCCAAAGAAGCTAAGGGGAGGTATAACACTCCAGGTCTTAAGCTTAATAAGGCCTCTTCAATCAATTGTGATTGGCTCCAGAAAGGTGATCAGGGATCATGACCAGTATGGTCAGAGAAAGGGATCAAGGAGTGGTATGACACACTCAAAAAAATTCCAACAGACAGAATTTTCTTCAACCAGAAAGGCTATTGGTTGGTGATAAGGATCAGGGATAAAGGGTTGAGTATGGAGGCTCAAGGATCAAAGGTGTGCTGATTTCATTCTGGATTGTTCCATGTTCTGATGATTTCCAATGATGATCAAAAAAGGCAGGGGAGAGCCCCTCCTTATATGGGCAGGAGGCCCTGTTAGACTATATACAACGGATTCTACGAATAGAGCGGAAAAGGGAAGGCAACCGTGTGGTCACTTGCGTCCGTCTGTGGATGGGCGCGCATAACAATACCAGAGTCACCCACCCCTCGTCCAAAGGCGGAAGCAGGAGGGAGAGAGAAATGAACCAAACCGCCGCGGATGTCCGCAGGGGGTCGTTGGCACTCTTCCAAAGGCGGAAGTGGGTGGGAGAGTCCCAGGAAAGGTGACGGATGAAGTCCATGAGAGCGCGGATGGGCGGATGGGAGATTGGTTTGAGAAAGTTGAGTAAATCCTGACGGCCTTGAGATCCACGACTGATAGATCAAGTGCAATGGGAAGTTTGACAGATCCAAGGATTTGCCAAATGCTTGGAGGTGCGGTCAGGATGGATTCAGTAAATCATGGATGAGCGCCGCGCGACGGTAGCAATGAGGAGATTGGGACGCACGACAACAAAGATGAAGACACGCAACAACAAAGATGAGGATGTGCTATGACAACGGCGGAGATGACAAGCAACACGGATAAAGGACGCGCGACGCGCGCAGATGAAAGGAGCGCGGCGCGGCGCGCGACGCGGATAAGGGAAGCGCAGCGCGCGCGGCGCGGCGCGCGCGCAGGTAAAGGACGGTTCGGATGAGCCTGAGGATAAGTTGTTCAGCCAGACGGTACGTTTGCGCAACAGTTTATGGATTGAGGTCTTAAGGCAGCCAGGGTGTCCAGGATGGGGCACCACAACAGGGGACATATAGAACATTCACCAGAGTTCAGATCCATCTTTTTTCTTTGAGAAAACTGTTTTTAATCCTTTAATATCCACCAGGTGAGTTCCAGGTCCAGTTTTCACAGATCCCTTTCCTTCTTTTGAAATGTGTTTGAAGATACTCAATTCTGAAATTATGTGAGAAGTAGAACTTGAATCAACAATGGGACAATTTTCTAGAGTCAAATGAGAAAGATCAAGATATATAAAGTTTACATTGGTCTCCCCATTTTTTAGCTTTTTTGGTCTAATTGCATGGTGAAGGTTCCAGCATTTAGAGACTGATTGTTGGGCTAAGGTATTTTCTTCCCTTTTTTCATCTGATTTTGTTGGAGCTGGTGGCATGATTCAGGGTTTTTTTTCCTTGACTGAAATCATCTTTTTCTTTCATTCAGGAACCTTCTGAGGTGATCAAGAACTAATTTTGGGTTTATAAGTCTGTTTGATTGGGTTATTTGTTGGCTGAGTCTAGGCTTGGTGGTAATTTGTTTAGGATGGTTCATCCTATCATTTCTTCAGTAATAGAGATCCCTACTTTGTGAAGCTGATTGATACATTCCTTGATTTGGGTCATAAACTTCTGAATTTTTTTCATATTGAAGGTGATTGGGAGGATTTCCTTTTATACTCAGGCTCTTCTTGAAGCTTCCAAGTAGGTAAAACGTTAAAAATCAATTTCCAGATGGATTTGAAGTCCTTGTTATTCCCATCATGGATAATGTTTTCATTGATAGCAGGTTCTTGCTTGGAGATAAGAATAGTTCTGATTCTGAGATTATTAAAAAGGTCAGATTTTGGCCTGGTGAATTGAGTATGTCTCCAACTTGTTGAATTTCTAGGAATATTTCCATCCAAAATATTTCCATCCTGTCTTTCAAAGAAAGAAGTTATCCATGTTCATTCATGGGATAATTTCAATGGAGGTTTTGAGAATGGCCTGAGTTAGCTCTTTGGATATGATGATTGCTTGTTTTTTTTTGAGAGTAATCCTGACTTTTTTGATTTATTGGGGATTAATCCTTAAAACAGTGCTTGAGCTCTCAATGATTTTTGGAAATGGTGCCTATTTTACTTTTAATTGCCTTTAAATTTTGGTCTCTTAATCCTGAGTCTGGGCTTTATAAATCTTTTTCTAAAAAGAAGTAACTCTGACCTAGTGTGGTTTATTTGAAAAGGATGGAGCAAATGGGAAGCAGGAAGGTGAAAAAATAGTGGAGACAGCTTGATGGAATTGGAATCAAATCTCCAGGTCAAGGCAGTGATGAGGATGTTGAGGATGACCTGACCATAATTTCTGTGGTTCTTCTTCTATCTCCTCCTTAGTCTCACTTTTCCTTGTTTTAGTCTGGTTCTGTTTGCTACCAGCCCTGTGGTTTAAGGGGTAGCAAGGGTTCTTGTTTGTGTATCTTCTACCCTGTCAGGTTTTAAAACCTGGGTCTTGAGGTGTTGGGAATATTTCTAGCAGTATTCCCCTTTTTGGTTCTGGAGAGGGAATGTGGCTAGTTTGTTGGCCAATGGTTTCAGTTAAGCAGGATTGATTTCTAGGTTTTTTGTTGTTTTTTTACAAGGGGTCGAAGATTTTCAATTGTTTTTTATTGGTTTTTTATTGAAGCCAGCCATTTGTTCTGGTATTGAGGAGATAATTGATAGTTTTCTTGAGACAATCAATTTTGATATTGGTTGGATATGGATGGTGGATTCATTGGTAGGTTTGTTGGTCAAAGGAGGGGATGATGTAGTTGCACCACCTCAGAGTTGTCCCAATTGAAATAAATCCTGGCTGTGGCAGATTCTGATTTTAGCGGCAGGGATTTGTTCCGATTGGGATAAATTTTTGGGCTTGAAATTCAGTTTCTTCAGAGCAAATTCAGGAAATTTACTCCTTTTTTTTGTCTAACAAAATTTGGGCAAAACTCAGGTTCAAAAACTGGAAAAAAAGAAATTATGTCAAGAATAATTTTAAATATTTAAATTTTTTGTAACCATTTTGGGAAATGTGAAGAGATATAAATTTTAGAGATAAAAGGAAATTTAAATTTTGCAGTTCATTTGTGCTTTCTGCAGTGCACTCTCTGGAGTTTAGTTCAATTGCACTGTTCAAGGTGAATGTGCATTTTTTGCAGTGAATTTTTACTTTTTGCAGTGATTTTGCACCATTTTTGTGTATTTGCATTTGTTTCATTCAATTGGTGCTGTTTGAAGTCCATTTTCTCTTTGTGCACTTCTTTTTCACTTTTTGTAGTGCATTTTCACTGTTCTCAGTGCATTTCCACTTTTCTCAGTGGATTTGCACTGTTCTCAGTGGACTTGCACTTTTATTGAAAACAGTGAAAATGGCCTGAAACCAATGGACTTCCACTGAAAAGGCTTCACTTCCACTGGAAACAGGGCAAATACACTGCAACCACTCTCAATTCACTGGAAACAACAAAAATTCACTCAAAAAAGTCAAAAGTACTTCAAACAGTTCAAATGGCATGGGTTAAGTTCAATTATACTTAGAAAGTCCATATTAATTAGAAAAATCAGAAATTCCCTACAACCAGCACAAGTCCCCAACCCCAAATTAATAGCCACTTTTGTAATTAATAATCCTAAGCCCCTCCTTCTTATTCTTGAAGCCTATTATGATCCCAAAAAGCAATCATTCAATTATGATTTCATTTTTTCCTGGAACTTCTGCATAAAATTCAGTTTTTACTGCAATCAACAATATAAAAAGCAGTAAAATTTACCATAGATCTCATATTTAGCAATTACAGAAAATATTGCAAAGAGCTTTGAATAATGACCTTTAAATTCATGCTTAGCATTGTTTGAATTTAAATCTTATATTACATTCTGGTTCTTGGTTGCATACCATTTCAAAATAGAAATCAAAAAGTATTCTATAATGATCCAATTTGCAATAATATCTGGAATTGTTGAAATTTTCAGCCCATCAAACCCTGAGGTTCATATTTTACAGGTAAATTCTTAGGATTCAGAAATTCACATCATAGCTATTGCCACATTTTTTTTCTTGGTTTTATTGCAACTTCTTGGTACAATTATTTTGAACAACCAGCTTGATTAACCAATTAGGAGAATTCCAATAATGAAAGATGAATAAAAATTATATATATAAATTTTATTATAGCAAAATATAAATAGAAACCTAAGAAGTAACTATAAATAATAAAACAAATAAAAGAAAAGAAAAGAAAATAAAATAAAAGAAAATAAAAGAAAAGAAAATAAAATAAAATAAAATAAAATAAAATAAAATAAAATAAAATAAAATAAAATAAAATAAAATAAAATAAAATAAAATAAAATAAAATAAAATAAAATAAAATAAAATAAAATAAAATAAAATAAAATAAAATAAAATAAAATAAAATAAAATAAAATAAAATAAAATAAAATAAAATAAAATAAAATAAAATAAAATAAAATAAAATAAAATAAAATAAAATAAAATAAAATAAAATAAAATAAAATAAAATAAAATAAAATAAAATAAAATAAAATAAAATAAAATAAAATAAAATAAAATAAAATAAAATAAAATAAAATAAAATAAAATAAAATAAAATAAAATAAAATAAAATAAAATAAAATAAAATAAAATAAAATAAAATAAAATAAAATAAAATAAAATAAAATAAAATAAAATAAAATAAAATAAAATAAAATAAAATAAAATAAAATAAAATAAAATAAAATAAAATAAAATAAAATAAAATAAAATAAAATAAAATAAAATAAAATAAAATAAAATAAAATAAAATAAAATAAAATAAAATAAAATAAAATAAAATAAAATAAAATAAAATAAAATAAAATAAAATAAAATAAAATAAAATAAAATAAAATAAAATAAAATAAAATAAAATAAAATAAAATAAAATAAAGGAAACACAAAAAATGATGTAATTTTTACACATCTGATACACATTCTCTAATTGCTTCTTTAACCATATGGTATATTGATGAAAGCAAGAGGAGGCTGATCAGCCTCCTCTTCCTCTTCCTCCTCATCTTCTTCTGGCTCATCAGGAGAATCTTAATCATTGTGTTTTTCCTTGAATTTTCCTTTGCATTCAATTTTCATGGGGATGGGGGCTGCTTTGACGGCCTCTGGTGCTTTGATTTGCAACCTTTTGACAATTCAAACCCCATTGAACCTTTTAAATTTGACATTTTTTTGAAGCTTTGACAACTCTTTTGACTCCTGTGCCACTATTTTGACCATTCTTCAATCAAAACTTGACTCCTTTGACTTTCCTTTGACAATTTTCAACTGCTTCGAATTCCTTACTTCAAACTTTGATTGGTTTGACCTGTGTTCTTTGAAACTCAACTGATTTGATTTGACTGGTTTGACCATGCTTTGGCAGACTTTGAACCCTTTGAAAGTTTTTTGATTTTTTATTTTTTTTATGGTTCTTCAAAATTGGATTGAAGGCACTGCTGCATTATCTGAGTCCCCAATCAAACTTATAGAAGAAGAATAAGGCATCCCCCAGTGGATATACAACACCTTTTAAGTTGAAGGCTGTTTCTGGTTTGTCCCATCCAATTAAAACTGGCACTTCCTCCTAAATTTCATTAGTTTCTCTTCCAGCCTCTTCATCTTCTCTCTCAAAGGCTAAAATTGAAAAAAAATCACATCAACTCTTTTATAAATCAGCCCTTCAGAAATCAGAAGGAAAGATAAACCACTGTCTTCTGATGGGCCTGCCCTTCTGGACACTCCAAAGGATACACTAGATTATAAAGTCCTTCCTTCACTTCAAAGCTCCCTCAAAAAACATCCTTCACCCAGAAAACCATGCAATGAACCCTCATTCCTACTTCAGTGGTCTCAGAACAGGGTCTCTTTTACCTCCTACATTGTTCAAAATTTCCGTACATGGGGGGTGACGCTCCTGGTGCAGATCTTCTCAGCTTCAAGGCATCTGGAACAAGGAGGTAATTATTGATTGAAAGGATATTAACCATTGGTCTTCTCCATGATGAAGGATAGGGGGGTGACCTGTTGTAGGATGATAAAGATGGACAGATTTCAGGTGGTGATTGTGATGGATATGGTGAGGGGAAAGACAAATAAGTCATGTTGATGAACCCAATATACTTCTCACTTCTTCATATGGGTATCTGGAGCTACTCCTTCCTCTTCTATGGGGGGAGGGGGGGGTGTTACTGTGAAAAACAGAGCTTGAGTCTCCATACTCAGCCTCCTCAGCCATTCTCAACCTCAATAAAGTCAAACTCTCCCCTGGATCTACCAGCTGCACCTCCTAAAGTATTTACCTGAACTCCATGCAGTTCCTAGGAAATATCCTAGGCTCTTCCTCCCTCTCTCTGGCTTTGTGCATCCTCCATCTCTCCTTCAACCTAATTGGTATGAGAAGTACATACAGATACAATGCTGTAAATTCATAGTACATACTCCTGGCTGGAAAACCCACACTTCCAGTTCATTACATGCCACACCTTCCTGGACAGGCCCATTACCCAATCTGTCAATCCAATGCCTCCAGTGAAATTGGTAAACATTTAATGCCATGGGGAATCCCAAACCTGCACCAGTCATCCCTCCTCAAGGCCCCTTCCTAGCTATCACATATACTGGCCTCTTCTCCCTTCCAGGACTAATTACCCTCAAGGAATTAGTATACTACCTCTTATTGGTGATTCCCATCCACCAGGTGTAATCTTTCCACAAGATATACATCCAGCCTACCTTACTAATCTCACCTATCCCCTTGGTGTTTTGCATAAAGTATTTGGTCATCAGTCTTCCTTACAAGCCTTACTCCTGGATTCCTCTCATGCTTTAAATACTTCAAGCGTGTCATTACTCTACCTCTTATCACTGCAATCAATCTCATCTTCCCCATCCTTATTTCTATGAGCAGTAGTGCCTGTGCCCTCCGCCCCTTGCATGCCAGGGGCAGTTGTGACAGTTTAATAAACAGATTGAACATTTTTCACCATTCATGTTTGTCTTTATCTGTCACAATATTGATATTTATTACAAACAGAAATCAGATTTAGCTCCCTGGAATATTTTTTTCCAGGTTTTGCAGAATTAAACCTTTGTGTGCACTACTAGTCTGACAGAAAAAAAATTTCACAGATGGAAACTTCAAATCACATTTTTTGGAAGAACCAGGTTTGTTTTTGAATGCAGCAAAGATCATTTGATGATCAGAATTCAATTCCATACCACTTTCAAAACACAAACTCTCAGATGAAACACTGGGAGAACTATGGCTTTTCAGGAAAAATAAAACATTTTTGGGAAGATGAAACAATAATAAAAATAAATTATAAAAGGAGAAAGAAATTACCATAAATGAGTCAATGGTGACAGTATTCCAGGTTATAAGGTTTTTTTTGAATATAGAAAATTCCACAGAAAAGAATTTTTTATCATCCCTTTGCTCACTTCCAATTCCATGGTATAATTTGTTTTATGATGATGACTAAGTAAAGAAAAATTTAGCTCTTTTTTCACTTTTTCAACAATTCTTAATCTTTGAGGAAAATTAGCATTTTTTGAATTAAGAGGGTTTATCCATTTTTTCAACTTTTTGAAAAAGTTCCAGGAAAGAGATGGCAATTCTCCTTTTATCAAATCAAATTTTTAATTTGAATGATTCAATTTGTCTCAATGCATATTTTGAATTTTTAATACTAATGAGATTTTTATCATCAACTAATTTTGCAATGATGGGGACCATGGAATTGAGGTATTGCATTTCATTTCCAAGGAATCTCATCCAACTCTCCTTTTTATTTTGATAATACCAAAATCCCAACAATGTTGAAGCACATTCAATAAAATTAATATCCCTGCGTGAGTTTGTCAGATTTTTAATCAAGAGGGTCTGGAGGCAACCAAAGCAAGAATCTGTTGCATCTTCATAAATCTTGATCTTCTTCAGAAATCCAGTATTTACTTGGCCCACGACTGGTAAACTATCTTCTGGAAAGAAAAATATTTTCATGAACCACCTTGAAAAATCTTCATGCTCTTTTATGATGTTATCTACATTTAAATTGAATTTTACATTCATGTTGATGTGAAGATAATAAATCAGTTCAAGCAGCTTCTTTAGTCTGGTATTCATTGCACGTTCACTCAGAGCCAAGCCGTTTTTTCGCATCAATCTGACCCAAACCAGACCTTTTTTTATCGCCCTCTCCCCGCCTTTGAATTCTATGAGTTCAACCTGAAGTTCGGGAGCTGTTTTCAAATTAGAAACAAAGGAATGACCCCGCTTGGGATAATCTTCAAAGACGGACCGAGTACGTTTCAAAATTTCTTGATCAATCATCCCAAGGGAATTCGTCCAATGGTTCATTTTTCCGCCTAAGGCCAAGTAGACCTGTACTTTTGTGAATAGGTCTGCTGGCAGCAAACTGGATAATGAAATGATCTTAAAATTGTACAGATTTTCGATCTCTTTAATTTTTGGTTTCAAAGACGCCCAGTCACCTTGTACCTTCTTGTACGAAAATGAAAGACGAGTCAGGTTATTCATGATTTGAAAAAATTCACCATCTGTTCTAAATTTTTCCAACCACACTCCACTGCTTGAAATTTTGCACCAAGTACCAACTATGGTGAGTGACATGGGAAAGTATTCATTCGCCCAATCACAGCGCGCTAAAAAGTGTATTATTTTTATTTGAATCGGTCGAAAGTCACTAGGCTTGTGAGGTGCTTGTCCCTGGGGCACTACACCCAGGACGGCAAATGACCCAGAGCTGCCAAAAACCTCCGCAAACAACCACAGGAATAGCTCCTCACATCGGGCGCGTTTCTCTTCTCCGGCGATTTTCAACTCGTCCAACAGAGTGCAATAGTTGTACAACGTCCACGTTACTAAAGAGCTAAAAGCAGTTTTGAGCTTCGACAGGTCCTTTAGCCTTCCAGAGGAGGATTCAACGACTCGAAATAAAAGGATTGCTTCATGGGTCCTTTCGCAATGGGTGAGATGAGCGATTATCGGCAACTCTGTTGACCACCCAGTCACTTTTTTTTGTCGGAATTGTGACGGTATTCGGGGAAAACTATCAAATGCTTTCGAAAATGGGCCAAAGAAATGCTGAGTGGCATATGGTGGGACGGCATACTTTCTAAACTTAGGAAAAGAGTCGAATTTGAACCCGTCTGGGATATCTACGCTAACTGGTAACAGACGTTTTTCAAGCCAAGATTTTTGCTGATCAATCTGAGATTCATTTTGTGCTTGGGGAGAGCCAGGCCGGAAAAATTGGTCTGGAGGGGTAGGATTAGGCGAAGAAAGATCATTCCTGTTTTCATGTAAAAGTGCTAAAATTCGAAAATAGAAAAAAGCATGGTTAAGAATGAGCTAGTGTCAGGCTAGATGAAGAGAGGATATCCACGGACCGCTAAAAAGATCTTCCTCACCTCCGAGCCGGCTCACGGGATCACTCAAAGATTGACCAAGTTTATAGCTGGGGAATGAGATCTCGAAAATGTTCCTCTGAATTGGTCCCATAGTTTCGTCAACGGTTCCGGTGATACAGGTAGGTCGAGCTGGTTGAAACCGCAATCCAGAAAGATTGTTTGCGCCCAAAGAGGAACCAGTTTCATCGCACAACATCGGAAATGCATCCTTGTCTAGTATATCTTCTAAGGGTTCCTTCGCTATGACCGGGGTGGCAATTGGATCCTGCATCGGTAGATTCCGATACAAAATTTCCTCCCAGGACGCGTCGTATAAATCTTGGGTAATTTCACCCGGGTCATGGGACCAATTGGTTTCCTGAAATCTCACGGGGTTTTGCTCAAAATCCTCGAGGAGATCGGGGAAGGTAGAAAAGCTACAAGCCGTACTTGAGGCGGAAATAATCTGGGAGTTTGAAATAAGGTTGTCGGCCTGACTGTAATCTAATCGTGACTTCTTCGCAGGTGGGCCTCGTGCTTCAATCGTTTGTTGGTGAAGATGGGGGTTGACAAGTTCAGGATGACTATGATGCCCGAAAGACAGATTCTCAGCTGTAAGTCTTTCTTCTGCGCCCAATCCAACCTCGATCTCAAGCACGGTAAGATAACTGAGCAAACCAAAGTAATGCTTGGGAAAATTCGGCCACATTTCTGATAGCGTACCCTCTCGCAGAAGCTGCTTGGATAAAGCCCAGTGTTTTAATCAAAAGTGATGAGGAAACCGGTTATGAGGTATGTCTTACGATCAAGATACTTTTGTGCATGCAAAATATGCTTAACCTCTCTTACGAGTATCACTCTCGGATGTATAAAGAACACCGGTCAAGCAAACATGTCATTCAGGTCCGTAACTGCCCATGTCGGAACCTGAGGGCAGATGCTGCGATACGACTCGTTGTTAGGACTGGGAGCTGTGCACGATACGCTGGGCAAGCAGTCGTTGGATAGTTTGTTGGATGAAGCCTTCGACATCAACCGTCTGGTAAATTCCCACACTGTCACGGTGCAGGCGTCGCAGCTCCCTTGCGAGGTAACCGCGGAACATCTGTCACGTGCCCGAGCTCTGACTGTCCGCGCTGGACTTGTGTGTCGAGTGGACTTCCCGTCTTGGGCGTAGTGTCTCCCATCGAGTGAACTTGAAAATCTTTGTGACAAATGATTCCAAATCTTGGAAAACCATTATTGAGGAAAATTTAGAGCATGGTAAACAGGTTTTGTTCCCTCCAAGAAAATCAAGTAGAAGCATAAAAATATCATAGTTGGATAAGCTTTAGTATTTGTATTGATAGTTGTTCTTTGTTGAGGATTTTTTGAATGAATTTGGGAAGGTGTATGCATCAATCCAATAGATTTAAATTGAGAAGATGTTTTTTAAGTTTTTTTAAATTTCTGATAGCTCAAATACCCCCAAAAAATATTTTAAAAGAAAAAAAACAATCCAAAAATCAAATGAGAAAATTCAATTTTTTTGAATTTTTGGATTTTTTGAAGGAAATATTTGATGTAAAAAATGAAATCCAAAAATTATGAAAGAAATATTAAAAATCTTTTCAATAGTTTTAGTGAATTACTAGTTTGAAACACCAATAAAAAATAATAAAAAGGCAAATAAAAGCATCCAAAAGTCTGATGAGAAATTTCAATAGTATATATAAAAAATCTGAAAAAAAGATTTAAATTCTCTTTAAATGTTGTTTTGAACTTTTGATATCTGAAATCACCAAAAAAAATGGAATCAAAAAGAAACTAACAGGATGCAAATGTCCAATGAGAAGTTTGAGTTCTTTGATTTTTTTGGTTTTTTGGAGGAATTTCTCAAGGTCAAACAATACATCCAAAGAATCTGGAAAAAGTTTTGGAAAGCTGTTTAAATATTTCTTGAAATATTTTATAGCTGAAATAAACAAAAAAAAAGAATATAAAAAGCAAAAATAAGAATCTAAAAACTAATGGGAAAATTGGTTTTGGTGGAATTTTTTAATTTTTGATTCCAATTTTTGAGGGTTTCTTATGCCTCCAAAATTGCCAGAAATTTTTTTGGGGGCGGGTTTTATGAACCAAAGCTACAGGACTGCTTCCTCACAACTCAAAAAAAATAAATTCCTGAAAGTACCATGAAATAAAGGATTTGTCCGTGTAGCAGCACAGGTGAACAAAGGTGGGTACACACATTATTCTGTGGAATAAAGGGTTGGGGACATGAGAATATCCCTGCTCTAAACAGAAATAAAAATTGAAAATTAAAAATAAAAAGAAACAAAAAATGAAAAAATAAAAAATGAAAAATAAGGGGTATCAAAGTTAACCAAACCCGCCATTTTTTAATGGCGGGTTTCAACCCAAATCTGCCATTTCAAACCCGCCATTAAAAATCAAAAAACCCCACTTATTTCAGATCAGACGTGTCAAAGTTAACCTGAAATAAGTGGGTTTTTTCAAATAAATTATTTAAATGCTTCCACCACCTGTCTGCATCATACACCCCTGTCTTCCCACCTCCTTCTACCTCCGACCTCATCAGAAAATGTTTTACCCCCACCCTCATCATAAAATTGATTGACCACTCTCATCACTTTATTGCTCTCATCACTTTATCACTCTCATCCACTTCATTGCTCTCAAAACTTCATAACTCTCATCACTTAACCGCTCTCATCACTTGATCACTCTCATCCACTTTATCGCTCTAAAAACTTCACCACTCTCATCACTTTATCGCTCTCATCACTTGCGTAGCCCAAACTCTTTCAAATGGCCCCTCAGCAAACCTCCCCCCACAAGTCCAACACAACCAAGAGAAAATCGCCAAGGAACTCCAAAACAAACAATCCTCCCCCATCAGCTTCCAAGGGCTCAAGTCAGCTCAAGAGAGCTGATCACATCATCCTGGTAAACTGGCTGAAAATTACCTCCAACTACAATGCCTGCTTTGGATCCAACAACAAAACACGTGTTGGCCGACCTCAATCCTCTAAGGTCAATGGTCATCTCCTGATGGCCAATGAACTCAAGAACAAAACAAAAGGTAGGCTGGATCTGTCATCCAAACAGATGAGGGAGCGGTTCAAAAACTATCAAGCCAAGTACAAAAAGGCCCACTCCATGTCTATCTCCACTGGCTTTGGTATCACCGACTTGGACAAAGCCAAAGGAATCAACTCGGTGGTTGATAAGTTGGACTCCATTTTTCCTTTTTATATTCAAATGGATGAAATCTTTGGAAAGAAGGCCAACATCACCCCCCTAGCTTCTTTCAATGCCCAACAATCCGATTCCGTTGATGCCGAGGACTTGGCTGGGGATGCTCAGCCTACCAACGGGGACCTTGATGAAACCTTGGCCTTGGAGTGGCCCCCATCTAATGATGAGGAGGATATTCAAACACAATTGGCTCCAATCACTTCTACTTTGGTATTGATTGATCAGTCAATCCCAACCTTGGACCCCTCACTTCCTTCTTTTGATTGCTCTCTTCCTGGGGCAGAACAACTGGAGAACTTGCCCAATGAGGAGGATGTTATTCCTGTATCACCGTTGCCATCAACATCTGCTCAAGTAAGGAACTAAATTGTTTTTGATTATGTCTGGTTGCTCTGGACTGATTTACATTGTAAAAAAACAGGCTCATCCATTTTTGATTGGCCAAAAACTCAAGCCAATGGGGCCTCCCACATCGCCTTCAAATACTAGTGAGGACTTTCAGAATCAAACCTCCTCTGCCAAGGGTAAGCAAAAGGCCTCCAATTCTATCAATGTCAACCCCAAAAGTCATCAAAAGAGGAGAAACATTTCCAGTTTTTCGGGCTTTGAAGAAATCATGGAGAAGCGAGATTCATGTAAGTTGATTGATTCAATATCCTTGCTTTCAAAATCATGCTCATTGCCATTCCCCTCCAAAAAACAGTGAAATCACAAATTGAATCAGATAAACTTCAGTTTAAAAGCAAAAGTGGGATCACCAACTGGCCATGGATGGTCAAAAGAAGCAAGCCAAAACTTTGGCTAATCAACAAAAATTGGATGCTGAGTGGAGGTTGAAACAAGCTGAGCTAGAGTTTCAAAAAGAGGAAAAGGAGAAGGATCAGCAGCAAGTGCAACTGGAAAAGGAGAGGGAACAACGGGCAAATGAAAAAAAGGATAAGGTATCAGTAGCTTTGGCTTGCATTGGCAGTGGTAGATTGGTAGAAGAAATACAGCAGATTACTCAAATGCTGGGCTTGTAAAGATATTTGCATGGATGAAAGAAAAAAAAATTATTTTTTACTACAACAACGTTTGAGAGCATTCTTAACCCCACCAATATACAAATCTTTTTTGTTTTTATTGATATTTTTTCTCTAGAGTAAATTTGGCCATTTTTCATGTCCCTACAAGTGCTCTGAGTTTTTTTATTAATTTGGAGTTACATGGCCATTCTGGTATGGGTTGCTGTGTCCACAGCTGGAAAGGTACAGTGCTTGTACTTGTTAGCCGCCCAAACCATTTTGACTATACCTTTTTGCTTGAAATCAAGCTCGCAACTAAAGAACTTTGGCCCAGTTGTTTGAGCCTGGTGTGGGCAAGGAGACAATTGTTCGCTCAAGGCAGTGCCACTGTGGGTTAAATCAAACCAGACCCTGTCACACAATGGTCTTGAACATCATACTTTCCTGCAAAGGGATCACAGTTATACTCAAACCCAAGGTTGCAAATGAAACAATTTGGCTAGTTCAGTCAATCCCATCACCCCAATTTCCACACCCCCTTCCCCACCGAGTACTGACTACTTGTACCATCTTCATCATCAGGTCGTCATCTTTCTCCACCCTTACGTCCAGTCAATGAGAAATCTTCAGATCAACGGATTCAAAATCGGTTGGATCATACCCATCCTTGTCCTCTTCATCATCTCCTTCCCTCCCCTCTTGGTTCATGAGGTCTCTTCACCCTTTTTTCTATCATCATCATCATCATCATCATCACTCCACCCCCTCCTTCCATCCACTCCAACACTCACCACTTCTCAACCCCTCGCGGTCGTCATCATCCTCTGTGGTCTTGTCTGGGGTCTTTGGTTTGGCTTTATCATTGTCTCCGTTGGCACCCTCTTGGGTGAATTGGCTAACTATTGGGCCTTCAAATACGCCTGCTCTCATTTAGCCGCTAAACTTGAGAAGAAGGATCAAAACTATGCGTGTATGTGCATCGTCATCCGAGAGGGTGGATTCTGGGTCAGTTGCTTCAGTCAATTGACTCCCTCGTTCCACTCCCAGAGATCCTGATCCACGTGGTTCATACCTCAATATCCTACCTCAAACTCAAATATCCCTTTCCATCATCTCTCCAGATTGCTTTCCTTGCTAGATTATCCGCCATCCCAGGTCATCTCATCACCCCAGTCTTTGCAACTACTGGTATGAGTTTGTTCATCTTCACCGCCGCCACGGTATTGACGATGCCCAAACAATTGCCGGAGTCTATCTGGGTACCTTGTTTAGTGAGGATGGCAATGGGCTACCAAAATCAACCTCATCGAGTGTCTTCGAGTACTCCGTACTCGCGCTCAGCTTCATCGTCACCATCTTTGCTGCACTCCACATCTATAAGAAGATCGCTCAGGTTCAAATGCGACTTGATGCTCAATTCAATCCCAATCGGAACCCATCCTCCTCCCCTATCATCGATCCCTCGGGTCAGAGAGTCATCCAGCCTCATGAATTGCATCAGTTTGGCCTCCCGGTCCAAATCTTTATCATAGTACCAATCAATTCTCTTTTTCAGCTCTTTGAACGCCCAATACACGTTTTCAATATGATTAACATTGACAGCCCAGTTCTCTTGACTCCTTAACGACTGGGATCTGATGATTCTCCTTCCTCTATGCCCCCCTCTCCCCCTCCGCACTCTCAGTTGAGTTGAAAACGGAAGAGAAGGAGAGAGATTCTATAGACTTCCCGACAAGGATGACCGAAAAAAATTGATCCATCATGGTCCGAACCGAGACAAGGAAGAAGAGGAAGGCAAAACGTATTTATTGACCGGGGCAGGGGTGGGACCAAGAAGTTTCGAGAACAATCCGTTTGAGGATCCCATTGGACCCCTGAGATCCTCGACTTCCTTTGACCACCTCGACCACAAGAACAATCACGACCACAATCCAAATGAGGATGATTAGGGATTTGAATACTTGGGTTCAGAACCCTTGCATCATCTTGATCCCTTTGTTGATCCGCCTCAATCGTCCAGCCTTTCATCCTTGTCTTTTGGAACCTATTTAGTAACCTGGACCACACCAACACCGACCACCACCAACCACCACCGACCACCACCCACCACCACCCACCACCACCCACCTCATCTACCCTAAAAGGTGCTTTGGTTTTTCAACCAAAGCATGCCGGAGATTGAATGCCTTGCATGAATGCGTCCATTAAGGAAACCATGCAAAGTGCTTTCTAATTGATGATGGTATTTGATTGATTGGGCTGTGGCCGCGCCATGCCTGAAACATCAATCCTTTTGTTTCACCACCACCCACCACCACCCACCTCATCCACCCTAAAAGGTGCTTTGGTTTTTCAACCAAAGCATGCCGGAGATTGAATGCCTTGCATGAATGCGTCCATTAAGGAAACCATGCAAAGAGCTTTCTAATCAATGATGGTATTTGATTGATTGGGCTGTGGCCGCGCCATGCCTGAAACATCAATCCTTTTGTTTATTTGCCCCTTGGTTTCCATAATGTCACCATCTCATTCCAATAAAATACCCCCAACATTGGCAATCAATTGCTCAATCAATGAGAGGAGGAATTGGAGGAGGGGAGGGGCTCACCTTGATGGATAAAGAAATGGATCCAGAGGGGGACTAAAGGTTGAATGATCAAAGGATCAGCAACTGGTGAGGGGAAGGAAGAGGAAGAGGGTGGAGGGGGCTTACAAGGATTAGGAGGAGGGGATTCAGTGAGTGAGGTGAGATGAGGTGGTGGTGGTGAGTAAGGTGGTGGTGATGAGTGAGGTGGTTTGGTCAGGAGGAGGCAGGGTTTGACCAGTGAGTGAGTGGGGTGAGGTTGAAGGGGTTGAGTGGTGAGGGGGAGGGGGGTGGCATTTGGTGAGTGGCAGGGTTTGAGGTGGAGGTGTTTTTGGATTCAAGTCCACTAAAAAAAAAAAATAAAAAAAAAACTCAGCCTATGAATCTTGGGTGAACAACCAAAACCAAAAAAATACGGTGAAGGGAATTTTTACCAATTTCAAAATCAAAAATTACTCATCAAAGCGAGCAAGGGTGAGAGGAAGAATCCGCTCTCTCATAGAAGAAGATGAGGGACCAGATGTGACAGGGATGACTTGAGGCGGATCAGGAATATCATCTTGGAATATTTTGTCCCATTCATCTTTGACGTTGGCCAAAAGGTTGTGAAGGATTACACAAGTGATGATCCAGTTGATGAGGAACCTCATATCTTTGGAACATTGGAGCTGGTTTTGCATCTCCCGTAAGCTGGCCCATCTTCCTTTCAGAATTCCTATGGCATGCTCAATCCGAACTTGTGATTGGGCAAGATGATAGTTAAAATCGGTTTTTCCTTGATCATTGGACAAAACATTCCGGTATGCTGGAACTACATATTTCCCACTAGCATAAGCCAAATCGGCCAGAAGGTATTGATCTTGGTCAAAGTAGATCTCTGGTTGTTGGGCAATCCGCATCCAATTGAAAACATATGAATCATGACAAGAACCTGGAAGGCCAGCATGGAGGGAGATGAACTTCTTGTTGTTATTGCAAACAAGTTGTAGTGCCACGGAGTATCTAAACAAAGAGATGGAACATATTTGGTCAGTGTGTGATCCAAAGTTTTATCATAGCAATTGGAAAAGAAATGAATCAATTGCCTTTTTTTACAATCAAAATAGTGGTTGCCATCTAGGTTGGGTTTTTGACTCAAGGGGATGGTGGTTCCATCAACAAAACCAATGCAACCAGGAAAGCCTTCTGTCTCCATTACTTGAGATATCTCCTTGCGTTCTTCTTTGGTTGGCCATGAAAGGACCAAGCAACGGAAAGATAGGATAGCAATCATGACTCTTTTGGTGTATAAGTCAATGCTTCCGTAACTGACTGAGAATAGATTTTCCAATTGATGGATTGCTGCTCCATTTCCATTTGAACCCAATCTACAAAGAGCA